>ML685784.1:350031-409546 GCA_007922175.1 Pelusios castaneus
TTCTTTCTTTCTTTCTTTCTTTCTTTCTTTCTTTCTTTCTTTCTTTCAAAAAACTTTTAAAAATTAATTTTAATTAAAAACCTTTTAAAAAGTTATTTTAAAAAACCTTTCTAAAATTAAATTTCAATTAAAAATTCATTCAAATTCAATTAATTAAACCCAATTAATTAATTTTATTTACAATCACTTTGAATTCAATTAATTAATTTTAAATTTAATTTTAATTAAACTGGTGGCCCATCAGGGTTTTAAAAACTGTTGTATGAAAAGGTTTCAGTGATGCGGCCCTCGGACCAATATCCTAGTCCTCATGTGGCCCTCATGGAGATTTGAGTTTGAGACTTCTACTCTAAGAGAATACCATTAACAGATGCTCGCTGGATTCTCCGTCTTCTAAGAAGCCTTAATCAGAAGCCAGATGTAAGAACAACTCCACAAGTGAATTGAGTTTAAAAACAAATATAGTTATTTCTTCTCCCAAATGGGATTTTTGGACTCCGCTTCATAGTACTCACAATGTGCTGTGTCAGTCTGCTTCTGTTGCTAAAAGTCAGTTTGTGTGCCCATAGCTTTTAATGTATTCAATATACTCAGGAGTGACTCTTCTAGGCCTTGGCAAACCCTTTCAGGAAAAACAACAATTGATTGAACTGTAAACTCATGCAAACCTTTAAAGAGGTTTTCTGTACATAGTTTAAATGTTATGTTTTTTTGAGAACAAAAGGTATGTCTACCCTGTGCACTAAATGCGGGTCTGTGGAGCTTGTGGATCTGGTCTTTCCAAGCCCATTCTTGAGTGTCCACACTCCATTGTAAAGATGGGTTTATGATTGCCAGACCTGGGTCTCACAACTGTGCTAATGCATCTATACTGCATTATGCAGAACTTCTGCCTTGGATCTGCAGCGTGACCTGCATCCACACTGCAGAATCACAGGGTTTGGGCTGAGTGGTTGCTGACCTCAGCCATACTGATTGTGTGTGGACAGAAGCTGTGCTTGAACTCACACTTGACTCAGAGCCTAGGCTTCATGTGCTGTTTAAACATACCCTTTGAGTGTTCCGATTGACATATTATGTAACTTAAACAAATCTCCACCCAAAATCCTTCCCCCCCCATTCCTGACTCTCAGCAGGTATGTCAGACCCTGCAGGGCTAACTGCTATTTTAAAATCTTGCTCTCTGGGCTTTCCATAGAGTCTGGATACAAGATGTTGTTGCTCACCTTTGACCTAGGCATGATGGAAAAGAAGGCAAGATTTGAAGACTGCATACTTCCATAGCCCAACAGTTACTATGCAATCTGATGAACTTTCACAGTGGTTATATTGGCAGAGAGAGAGAGTAAGAGAGAGACATAGAGAAGGGAATGTGGAAGAAGAAAATGGTCATGGGAGGAACAGAATGGAGAATGACAGTCAATAGGTTTATGGTGAAAGAGTGGGTGTGGGGGGTGGGAAGGTTAGGAGTCAAAGAGCTAAATGTATTTTAAAGAGTTGATCAGGGGTGTGGATTGGGTCAGGGAACTTGGAGAAAGGGTGAAGGATCTGGATGAACTGAAAGGAAAAAAAAGGGGAAAATAAAGTTAGTTATAAAGAAGGCTGGAAGAGAAAGCTCTAAAATAGTAATGAACACCCTAAATTTGGGGCAATCTGAATCTTAATTTTCACATGTCAGTATTATAATATTTGCAAACTCTTTTTTCCTGTTCCCTAAAAGGGTCTAATCAGCCACAATTATTCATGAGTTCAGTGTTTTTCCTTCATTCACTGTTTGGATATTCTATTTTAGGCACATTCTGTATATGTGAACAGATGTGAGCAAGCAGAAGCAAATATGCTGCCAATTCTTCCGTGTTTGTACAGAGGAAGGACTTCCTGCAGATGAGATGGCATTTTCAGTATTATGCAGACAGCTCATGCAATGTCATTGTTTCCTGGCACCCATGCCTTTAAGCAAGATCTCACTAATGGTTAAGTAGGCAAAGATCCAACATAACAGATGGATGTGAACACTGGGAATGCAAAGTCCTTGTATGTAAACGGAGTATGGTCTTGTGGGCAGAATCGCCACCTGATCATGTAAGAGCAAACAACCATTTCAACAATTAGTTGTCTATAAGGGGGATATGCCATTGTTTGTTCAGTTTTGATCTGTATTGATCTAAACAGCCAAACAAACATCCAGCTCCCCCACCTCCCTCCCCCAAAATCTTCACTTGTAAATAACTCCAGTGAGAGTTCCAGTGTAGTACTGGCTCTAATATGTCACTCAGTGGGAGCTGCTAGAACAAATTCTTCATCTAGGCAACTTCAAGATTCAAAATGGCCAAGGTGCATACATGTGTTCCATAGGTGTAAGGAATGTGTAACATCAAGTATAAGTAAAGCTATTTGTATGAACAGCAATCCAGTAAGAAAGAACATCTGCTGCAGAAAAGTCAGGAAGACTAGTTGAAGTTTAAAAAATATGGATGAACTGAAATGTACCAATACTGGATAATTAATTGTATGAAAAGAAAAACTGTCAGTCAGGGTGCCAAAACATAAACTACATGAAAATACAAACTGCCAAATTCAAGCTGAGTTTTTTACAGTGCATTAATGAAAAAAATTGGAGAAATATTATTCTGAGGGGTGGCGCTTTCAAGCAGTAATTGAATAAGGGAATATCAAAATTTCACCAGTAGGTACATTGCATTAAAACACCCTTCTATTATTTATTATGCACTATCAGCATGCTCAGTGTTATATAAACATTTGTATAACAAATACACACAGCATAAAATTCACTATGTGTTTTTATGCCTTTGAATTTATATAAAGCAATTTAGAAGGTCAGGCAATGTGATTTTCCAAATAGTTTAGACAGTTCTTGCAGTACAAGACTTAAGGAAATTCACTAAATATTATTTCAATTTATTGTCCCTTAAACCATGAAATCCTAACACAAGTTGATCTGCTACATTTCTTTTTCAGAGATCTCAGAACTGTTTACGTACTAAATTATTCATATTTATACTAAACATTTGGTCCAAAATACTGAATTGTGACCTCTGATTTTGGGTACTTGACATGAAAGATATTTGGCCTGAATTTCCCACATACTGAGCGGAAGCCCTCACTTACTTCATTTGGAGTTGTGGGCATAAAGCACATTTGACATTGAGGATCAATGTGTCTCAGGTTGACCAAAACTGAAGCATCCGAACTTAGAGGTGCTTTAACATTTTTGCTTTAACTTTTCCTGAAGGAGCAGTCAAATATTTTCAGTTTCTGGGTTCAGACACATGACTATAGATATATTGTGCAATAATCAAATTGACAGTGCCTCATGCATGTTTCCAATATTTATAGTTCCTGACATTGGCAGTTAGGAAAAGTATCATGACGGGAAGTGGCACACAAATACAGCTTCTGAAATCTGTAGCTCTGTTAACTTGCATATGTAAGACTGTCTTCCTGTTATGAACATGTTGACCATAATAATAAATAACAAATCAATTGTTAGGTAAACAGAAAGGTGCATCAGTCAGCACCGTCAGGCTCCCACGCCTCTGTGACAGTTCCTGCAGGGCAGGGTACAGCATTCTGGATCCTGGAGGGCTGCACCAGAGGCCACGCCGTGTGTCAGCCAGCCCCTGGGGGCAACTGAATTTTCAAAAAATTAGCAGAAGTGTTTAGGCCATCTGTGTAGCTAAGTTTCAAATTGACTCTTATGGCTGTAGCCTTTTATTTCATATAAAGTGAACTCAGTATTGTGGTCTCTCCTGTCATGCAGTTACTGTGACTCAACCCTGCCTCCAAAAACCATCTGTAATCAGGGTTGGATCATTGCAGGTCTTGAGGGGCTGCAGCCCCTCAGGCCCTGGGATTGAGCTGGCCCCCACTACCCTGCTCAGACCAGCAGAGTGCTGGCAGAGCCTGGGGGCACTGGGAATGGCCTTGCTGATGCTGGGGGTCGGGCCTGAGACCATAGGGCCAGAGGCTACGGTTTGCAGTGCTCCTGCCCCACCCCTGAGCTGACTGTCTAGGGGCGGGGCAGGCTGGCACATGGTGTGCTTCGGGGGCGGAGGAGGCTGGCGCATGGTGTAGCTTCCAGTGTGGCCTTCCAAGGCCTGGAGCACCATCAGGCTGCTGAGCTGGGCCCCCCGCAGCAGGTCCGGGTGGGGCAGGCGACAGTGTTCTGGGCCCTGGAGGGCTGTGCTGGAGGGTAACACTGCACACCAGCCAGCCTGGGGGCAGGGTGGGAGTGCCATGGACTGCAACCTTTGGCCCAAAGGTCCTGGCCATCCCAGTGCCGGCCTGCCCCCAGGCTGGGGGGAGGCCCTGTGAAAGTGGGCAGCCTGGTGCTCCTTAATCTGTCACGGTCTGCGATGTCTGCTAAAGTGTCTGCAGCTGAAGGATTGGACTCCTCAGTCACCAAAGGACCCACATAAAATAGAGATCTCTGTGAAAGACATCATCCTCGACTTTTGAGGACTTGCTGATGATTACTCCACTATGGGTTTGGCTCTCGTAGCTACAATTTCAGACTCAACAGAATGAAAGTCAGCTCTGCTACCTGCTTCAGATTTATTTAAAGCCTCTTGGAACACACAAAGACCAAGGAGAGTGACCACATATACATTCACATGTTAAAAAATCTTTTCTGTTTTGGAAGTTTTATTAAAGTTACAATTAAGGTTACAATTACCCACACAGATAGAAATCCTGTAAAGATCTATGCAAAAATTACAAATATTGTCATACCCACCTTCCTAATGATATTCTTACTGTCTGATGTATGCCTCATCAACTGATCATCCATACAGGGCTAGTTCCTGCTCGAGTTTTCTAGTAGGGTGAGCTAATTTTTCCTACTATAGGAGTTCTCCTTGATAATGTGATTGACTGTGCCTAGCACCTGTGCGTGAAAGTGTTCATCCTTTTTCCTTATTTGTATTGTGTCCCCCCAAAATATTGGGATACCTATTTTTCATAGCTTCTTTATAGTTCCTTTTATCCTCATGCATTTACGCACAGCAGTTAAGGCATGTGTTTGGAAAAAATATGACTACTGCGCACCTTGTAATCCAAAATTAACCTTGAAGTTCATTTTTTGCAATACCGTCCATTTGCATGTCTTTTCCCTTACTCTTATGGAATCAGATCTTATGGTCACTTAGGTCAAGCATTTTTTAAGCGTAAAGCCCGGTAGGGGGGGAACTAAAATTTAAGAGACCTCAGCCTGTATGCCTTGCATTTCAGCTCTACTTACTTACATATTGTACCTAATATAATTATCATTTCTTAATAGTTATCAGTCTTATTCCTCTATAATCCTATGATTTAAATCTATTTATCATACAATGATTGTAGATGATGTTTGTTAACCATATAATCACATACTAAATGAATGATAAAATAAACAAATTGGCTCCATGGCTGAATTCTGTCCTTGCATGGGTGCACAGAGCTCCTATTAATAATAAAATAATACCTATTCCTTTTATAGCACTTTACATTAGTAGATTAAATCTTTTAATCTTCATAATCTATTATTATATTTATCCCCACAACAATCCATGAAATGTGGAAGCATTATTGTCCCCATTTTACAGATGCATGGGACTGTGGCACAGAGACACTAAATAACTGGTCACAAGGCTAGGTCACAGCAGGAGGCTAAACCCAGGTCTTCCACATCTTAGGCCCATGCCTAAGCACTGGACAATCTCTCCCTCTTCCCCCCAGCCCGCATTGACTTCAGTGCTAGAACAGGAGGAAAAATATGCACATCAGAGGAACACTACCAATGGTCTCAGCATCTAGTTTAATATTGAACTTGGTTGGGCTGGGCTCTCACACTTACATCTGATGATTACATTTGGCCCTGCCTCCATTTAATCAATTTCCATCCCCTGGTACCTATGTATCTGCTTTATCTTTACAATTAATTAAAAAAGGATCTTAAGAATTCTGAAATAAAATCTATATATGTGGATTGCTGTTTCAGTAGTATTCTGCCTGCATCTTGTGCTGTGTCTCAACTCCAGGTTGCCATATGTCTTGAGATAATGATGTCAAACAGCTCCTTTTAATAGACTCTCAACCCCTCTTATAGACATTTCAAAAATATAATAGTGTGGGTTTGTTTCCCTACCATCCTCATGGCTACTCCCACAGTTCTTAAATACTGTCAGTTGTGGTCTTTCCTTATATAAGCTGGGCTTATTAGCTCTCTGAAGCTGGGAGTGTAACAAAAGTAAATTCAGTTCTGGTCTTGGCTGTAGGAAGCACCTGCAACATCCAGGAAGGAGGAAGGCAGAGAAATCCAGTTCTTAGAGATAGTGGGAGAAACAGTTGCTGGATGGTGGTGAGAGAAACTTTTCACCATATCATGACAGCACACAGGATTTGAAAAAAACCTACCCATCAGTGGATTGTCTATTAGCAAGGCGTCAATATGAGCTATGAGGTGGGGGCTAGGGTCCATCTACAAGATGTAGTTGCAGAGCCCTTGGCTATGTCTACACTTGCAAGTTAGGTCGACTCAAGGAGGCTTAAGTTGACCTAATTTAGTCCCTGTCCACACCAGGCTTTCCTTAAGTAGACTTAATGAAAACTTATGTCGACTTAATATGAAGCGCCGGTTAGGTCAACCTAACCCTTAAAGTCGACTCCTTAGGTCGACCTAAGCACAGTGTGGACACTTAAGTCCACTTTATTAGGTCGACCTAAGGGCCATTAGGTCAACTTACTAAGTCCCTGTTCAGGGAAACCACTTTAAGTCGACCCAATAAGATCGACTTTAGGTCGACTTAAAGTTGACCTTATTAGTTTGACTTAACAAAGTCGACCTAACTTTTTGTAGTGTAGACATAGCCCTGGTAAGAAATTTAACCACCCTTGTCATTTCTACCAACAATCCTGTCCTTTGACTTCTTGTTTTGGGGACTTAATCTTTTATATCCGTCTCATGCTAGTTCTTTATCAATTGCAATTTCACCTCAATCTAGCTTCTGGAAGAGAGAGGGGTCTTTCCATCTCTTCTACCCACTGTAGAGCTTTTATGCTATGGAGCCTGTATGCTCTCTGCTACTTTATCCATCTCCTAGCCTCAGTTTCAAGGATCTCCTTCTCAGTGAAAAAATGTAGTCCCCACCTCTGCTGCTATTCATAGCATTCAAGACAGGGCCATAGCCAGCCTCTGTTTTCTGGCTGGGCCTTTGAGTCTCCAGGGTGGGCCTGGTCGGGTCTGCCTCCTGGAGCATCGGGAGAAGGAGGGAGCAGAAAAGGCAGTCTAGCCTCTGCTGTGTAAAGGCAGCAGTGGCTGCCCAGGTCCAGAGCTGTGAGGCAGTGTGGGTAGAAAGCAGCCCACCCCACTCATGGCTGCGACTGCCCCTTCTGGATGGTCTGTGATCACAGCAGTGAAGCTTGTGCTGCAGAAGGCAGGGGTGGGTGGGCCTGGGTTATGCCCCTGATCCAAGATAGAGGCAGCAGTAACTGTGATTTTTGACATGATTCTGGACAATTTCCTTGTTGCCCACATGTTCTGCATATTTTCAATGAAACTAACCAGTCATGTTAATTTCATGCTGCTGCAGCTTGGCAAACCTATGAGCAGCAGCAGATGTGTTAAGCAGTGAAGAAGACAACATTGCTTCAGTTTACATTAGATTCAAATATGGTCATCATCTCAGCAAAAAGAGGGAGACCCTTTTAAATTAGAGCTTAAATTCTTCAGAAATTGATACAATAGGCCCCAGACTAAGCAGGGAAAGCTTCCTGGGTGCCACTGACTAATAGGTAAGTAGAATTTTTCAAGCCCTTTCATCAGTAAACAAAATATTTTTTTCCCAAGCGGTAAAAACCCACTAATTGTAATGTTGCAATATGAAAATACAAGCCTAAGAATATTGTTGGGTTTTTTTAAACTTTAAAAAAGTATTTTGAAATGAATTTCAACAGGAAATGATTAACAAAGAAGTTCAATCCCTATATTAAATTCAAATCTCAACTCACCCTTAACTATGGGGCTATTACCATCACTTCCATAAAGACCAGTTCACTGTTTACAATTGTGTTAATTTAAGGGAATTTGTCTTATTTAGTGTCCTGGGCATTTTTTTCTGATTACTTAACTGTAAACTTAATATCTGGCTAATACTGATTGCCTGAAATTTTTTTTGTTTTGTTTTTTATCCTTTTGGATGGAAAAACTTATACTAATTATGCATTTTGGTTATGTGAAAAATAGAACGACAACTAGTGTCTGTTTACTATCTCTTCAGTGGCTGAAGAATAAAACAGAAATAAATATGCTGATCTCTAGTCTTGTGCTGCATTGCTATCAGGGAGACCACAAATACTGCTGCAGAAAGGCTTCCATTCATAATATTAATGTCTAAAGTGAACACAGTATTTTTATTCTTTGCATTGAGTAGAATCAACACCATTTGTAGGATCATTATTACCCTACAGGAGCACAACTTGGGGAGATATGTGCTGAATCATGGCTTTGACTATGCTATGGCAGAGCTAGTGATTTGTCTGGGGTATTAGCTTGATGGCAGGATTTATGCTGTGTCAACTTCTTGAAACTAAGTTATCAGTCGAAAAATGTGGTATAATAATTTATTCTCTATTCTAAGTGGGGGGAAAAACCACTGGGCTAGAACAAGACCGTAGCTTGCAGTACCAATACAAAGTAAAACAGTTAAAGGAAAATTTGTAGGTGATACAAAATTACCGTCCAGATCATGACAAGGGCAATCAATGTCAATGGTCAAAGAAGGTTGAAACCTCAGGCTGAAAGTAGCAAAGGAGTTTTTAGTCAAGTTCAGGTGGGGGTCAATACCAAGAATCAGTGTCCAAGTCAGGTTTCAGAATCTAGGTTAGGAGGGAAGGTCCAAATCAAGCTGAGATTTAATGCTGGGAGTTTGGGAGTAGGAATGGTCATGCAGCTGAAAGAGAGCCACACTGATACCCAAACTCCTCTTGGAGCCACAAGTGGGTGGTCCAATTAGGAGCTATGAGTCTGACTATCAGACCCCTTGCGGTAGGAATTCCTGAGGTCTGTGTCCACAATTGTTTGTGGGTTGTGAAGCATGAACTAGTTACAGCTGCTGCTGGGGGGCAGCATGGAGGTTTGCTACCTGGTAGCTCTGTAAGCCCGAGTCTGAGACCTGCTGGGCCTTGCAGTTACTCAGATTAGTGAAGGCCAAAGCTGACTGCAAAGAGTTGCAAAGGGATCTCATTCAACTGGTGACTGGGCAGCAAAATGGAAGATAAAATTCAATGATGGTAAGTACAAAGTGATGCACATTAGAAAACAATTATACATACAAAATGATGTGGTCTAAATTTGGTGTTACCATTTGAGAAACAGATCTTGAAGTCATTGTGGATAGTTCTCTGAAAACATCTTCTCAGTATGCAGCGGCAGCCAAAAAAGCTAGCAGAATATTAGGAACCATGAGGCAAAGAATTGATAATAAGATAAAAATATCAGAATAACACTATATAAATCCAGAGTATGCCCACCTTTTTTATGCTGTGTACAGGTCTAGTCAACTCATCTCAATAATACATGTTGGAATTGGAAGGGATAGAGAAAGATAGCAAATTAATTAGAAGTATGGAACAGCTTCCAGATGAAGAGAGATTAGAAAGACTAGGACTGTTCAGCTTGGTAAAGAGATGAATAAGCAGGGGATATGATAGAGGTCTATAAAATCATGAATGGTGTGGAGGAAAAAGCTAATGTGGTTCTATGATGTATAAGGCAAGGTATTTCCCATAGAGATAGGGAAGTGTTAGTACCATTACACAAGGCGCTGGTGAGACCTCATCTGGAATACTGTGTGCAGTTCTGGTCTCCCATGTTTCAGAAAGATCAGTTCAAACTGGAACAGGTGCAGAGAAGGGCTATTAGGATGATCAGAGGAGTGGAAAACCTACCCTATGAGAGGAAACTTTTGAGCTTGACTTGTTTAGCCTAACTAAAAGTAGGCTGAGGAGAAATATAACTGCTCTCTAAATACATCAGAGGGATAAACAGCAGCGAGGGAGAGGAATTAAGTTCATCACCAATGTGGACACATGAACAAACAGATATAAACTGGCCGTCGGGAAGTTTAGCCCTGAAATTAGTTAAATATTTCTAACCAGTGGAGGACTGAAGTTATGGAAGAGCCTTCCAAGGGGAGTGGTGGGGGGCAAAAAACCTAGCTGGCTTCAAGACTGCACTTGATAAGTTTATGGCAAGGATTGTATGATGGGACAGCTTAATTTTGGAATTAACTGATCTTTGACTATTATGTGCCCAATGGCCTGTGATTGGATGTTAGATGGGGTGGGTTTTGAGTTACTTCATAGAATTCTTTCTTGGGTGTCTGGCTGGTGAATCCTGCCCACATTCTCAGGGTGTAACTAATTGCCATATTTGAGGTTAGGAAGTAATTTCCCCCCAGGGCAGTTTGGCAAAGGCTCTGGGGTTTTCTTGCCTTCCTCTGTAGCATGGGTCATGACTCAATTGCTAGTGGATTTTCTGTACCTTGAAGTCTATAAACCATGATTTGAGGTTTGTTGCAGGAATGGGTGGGTGAGGTTCTGTGGCCTGTGTTGTGCAGGAGGTCAGACTAGATGATCATAATGGTCCCTTCCAACCTTAAAGTCTATGAAAGTGAATAAGGAAGGTATTATTTACCCCTTCACATACCAGAAGAGCAAAAGGTCACCCAATGAAATTAGTAAGCAACATGGAAGTACTACTCCACACAACAAGTAAGAAACATGGAAGTACTACTCCACACAACACCCAATCAACCTGTGAAACCTGTTGCTAGGACATGTTGTCAAGATCAAAAGAATAGTTAAAAAAATAGATACATTCATGGAGATTACATTGATCAATCGCTATTAGTCAAGAGAGTCAGGGCACAGCCCCATGACTGCTAGAACCTGGCAATTACTTAAGGATTACCCTGTTCTGTTAATTCTCTCTGAAGCATTTGCACTGGCTGCAGTTGGACGATGGATATTGAGCTAGATAGATCATTGGTCTGACTCAATATGGCCATTTGAATGTTCTTACAGGACCCTTTCCACTTGCAACAGGCATGCAATCTCTACATATTTGTGCCCACAGTTCACTCAGCTACCTCCCATCTGTTTGTAATCCCATTGCCAAAGCTGTGACAGAACATCTCCTTGGTCTCTTTGTGAAATTGTATTCTTTGCTAACTAACTGAGAAAAACTGAATTGGATGATGAAAAACTGTCAGATATCTATTGAACAGTGAATTTTATCTGCCAAACTTTTTGTTCTGGAATAGTTTTGAGGAAATCACTAATTGTATTTGAAAGTTTGGGACTCCTTGATGTCCAATAAAAATTTTAAATTGACCACTCAGGTAGAAGAGCCAAAGCAAAAAAATATTCTTTGTAGTTTCAAAGGAACTGGGGAAACAAAGAGAGGCCTTGGATATGAAAGTACGAACCAAGAGCACAAAGCACCTTTCTTTGCAGACACATTAAATTCTATCAGCCACATCATCAGGTGATTTCATGACCTTAATCAACTTTACTGAATCATACCTTTGTACTCCAATCACCCAGAATCATAGGTAATATCTCAGATTACAACAGGAATCATTTACTAATTCAACACCTTTCCATTTAGCCTTTCACAGCATTGAGGAATTTGCTCTTCTGATTATCTTGCCTGTCTGAAAAAGAACCCACAGTATTTCACTGTTTCCATTCTTGGATAATATCTTTGTCAGGGAGCAGTCCAAACAGCTACCATTACAGGTAACTAGAAAAGCAACCTGTACCCTACATCAGCAACCTGTACCCTACATGATACATTTCTAGAGAAGCTGCCTTAACCTTTCCTGGTGCCTTCCATTTTTGGGAGTCCAAATATAATCCACATTTGGAAGTATATTTGTGTTGGCTTCAGTCATGTTAGTCTGTGTACAGCAAAAACAACAAGAGTCCTGTGGCACCTTAAAGACTAACAAATTTCTTTGGGTGTAAGCTTTCGTGGGCTCCAACCCACTTCGTCAGATGCAACAAATGTGTTGGCTTGTTTGTCTTGAAAGAGTTTACCAAGATACAAACCCCAATTCATCAAATAAAGGGAATATAAACTAAGATGGACGATCCCTTGCACAGAGATTTTTCATTGGGTAAGAATTCTGTATGTAAAAACTCCAGAATAATCTGATTCTTTCCCCAGGGAAAGATGTATCATCCAGTAGAAGAGAGGAGGAGAGAGAAATATAGAATCCCTTGTCCTATTTAATAATTAACTTGATAAATGTTCAGATTACATGGTATAGATACTATACTTACAGAAAAGGAAAAGAAAACAGAAAGAGAGAATCTGGAAGAAATTTTCCCCCTTCCTCCTCCTTCCTAACTGCCAACTTCCTGAATGCTTTCATCCATTGCTTTCATAGAACATATTAATGCAGGAGATTCCACTCTAGCATCAATCACAAAATCATCATGACAATCAAAGAGTAAAGAGTCCACCTAGGATCACATTTGGCACATGCTACAGAATTAGCTCAAATATCAGAACAGTTGCTTAGCATGTGGGGAGTAGCAGGATCTATGTCCATGCTAAATGCTTAAATATGGTATAAGAAATTTATAATATGGTATAAGAAATTATATAAACTAATAAAACCATAAGAGAAACATTTGGACCAACGAGTATTCTCTAGACAATAATCTTTCAAAGCACGAACTGTGGAGTTCAGGACATTGAGACCAGCATTAGCAGCATTCAACTCAGCGAAGATGTCCTGAACAATATAGAACCATAGTGTTGTAATGTGGCTGCACCGTTACAGAATCATCCTTACTCTCACTTGCTTACCTTCTGACTTAATCGTAAAAAATCAGAAAAGAAAAGGCCCTAGGTACATTAGTGGATGTACAGTGGAACAGGAGGCCATGGCTCTCAGAAATAATCATGCTGAAATGACTAAACTGCTGACACTTCCCTCAGGTCCAGGTTTCTTGAAATAAGGCTCTATGTGGCATGTGTAGACACTTTCCTTAAGCTTTTTTTTCTCCTGAAAAGATGATTTACTTCAAAATTTAATATTGTCATGCATCACCAAACAACATAGGGTACGTCAACACTGGCAAGTTAGGTCAACTTAAGGAGGCTTAAGTTGACCTAAACAAAGCTGCGTACACACTGGGCTTTTATTAAGTCGACTTAAGCCCTTCCTTAAGTCGACTTAATAAGAGCTTAAATTGACTTAATAACACCTCCTCTGTGGTCGACTTAAGCCTTAAGTCGACTTCTTAAATTGACTTAAAGCCAGTGTGGATGGGGGTTAGTGCTAAGTCGACTTTATTAAGTCGACTTAAAGCCATTAAGTAGACTTTAACAAGGTCGGCTTAAGTTGACTTAAAGTATTGCCACTCTGTTAGGTCGACTTAACAAAGTCGACTTAAGTTTGCCAGTGTAGAGATAGCCATAGTGCCTTACATTATATATATATAAAGTAAAATAACAATCTGCACCTTTCATCTGAAAAACCATCAGTGAAGCTATCACTGCTTCTGCACCATTGAAATAAAAATCTCCAGTATTAGTGGGTAAAAATATTGCAAAAAGAGAACACTTGCATGGTACTGTAATGCTTACTAAACTCAGGCTGGAAGGGAACCACTATAGGGAGATAAAGATGTGTGTGCTTTTCCGTAAAGTGCCTGTACCTATCTGAGAATTGTTTTAACCCCTACAACAGAAGGCAAGAGCAGCCCAAGGGATCTTGTCTCCCATAATGAGAGGAAGTAAAACAATCTCTTAAAATCAGATCCCAGAATATGTAAAGTGTTAGAATGTAATCAATAACTTGAATTGCAGTAGAAGTGGATAATCCATTCAGGGCATAGTACATTTGTAATGTTCAGTTATAACACTTCCCCCATTTAATGGAAAATAACTATAGCCAAGGTAGTCAAATTCCAAAGGGGTAGCCGTGTTAGTCTATTGTAGAAAGACAACAGAGTCCTGTGGCACTTTTAAAGACTAACAGATTTATTTATCGCATGAGCTTTCGTGGGAGAAAATCCCACTGCCTAGGGTAGCTACCTGAAAATGACAAGGTCAGGGCAGGCTGCAAATGGAGAGCAGATTCTCCCAGCACTGGTGGGTGACATTGGCGTTAGACTTTCCAACCAGTCACAAATAGTGCTCCTCATTCCCTATACCGGTCATCAAGAAGCCAAAACAAAGTATAAACAGCCTCCTTTACTGCATTTCAGTCTCTGACTCCTAATCAGCCACTAGGTCCAGTAAAGGAATAAGTTTCTTAAAACTTCATGCTCAGCCAGTTTACCAAATCAATATAAGTTTAAATGTTACCCAAATTACCATCCTGCCAGCCAATCGTTTAGTAACTAAAACGAAAGGCTTATTATAAAAGGAGAGAAACTAAAAAAGAAATGTGAAAGGATTAGAGCTATCACATACATTCAAGTGATTTGAAAGTCCACATATATGAGGTTTCAAGTAGAATTGTGGAGTTTCAGGTTTATATAGTCCCTCCGGTGTACATCCAGTGCCTGGATGGGTCTCAGTTCTTTGTTTCACAGATTCTGTTGTAGATGAACAGATCTAGAGGTGGTAAGTGATGACTGAAGACAAAATGGATGTGGTGCAGCTGCCTTTTTATGTCACTTACCCTTTTCCATGCTGGTTGTGGAAATTTACAGGAATAAAATGGAATCCAGAGTCACATGAATAAGTCCTGGTGACTCATCGGGTGTAACCTTCACTTCTCCCCCTGGGTCCATTGTACCTCTGAGTTTTCTTATTGGGCCATTAAGCAGGCTATTGCTGCAGCCACCCTGTCTGATGTTTCTCCCAGAAATGCATCACAAGTTGAAATACAGATACATCAAACATATCCATAATTTCTAATACAAATATGACATATACCCATAAATAATATCATCATACTTAGCAAATTGTAAACCTTTTAATGGTACCTGCCATGGCCTGTCCCATATGAATTATTGTAATTTTGTCATATTGATGTTAAATAATATCATAAATGGTCCTCCTAATGCAGTTAGTGTCATACAAGTTATCACCTCTCTCACTTTCATTCAGCAAAAAGTCCACTTGTAATTTGCTGAAGGATTTGCTTATGATTCCAATATTGTTATGCAAAATATATCACAGGGCACAAGAATTTGTTGATACCCAAAGTTCTTTATTTCTGTTTTATGCCTCTCTGAGATCTGTGAATATATTATATCTCTGAAAACATTTTGGACAATATGTAGCAACATTTGTGTCTCTGTATTATTCTCTTGGAAAAATTAAAAAATATTTCATGTGAGAGTTTAGCACTCCATCTAATTTCAAGCCTAAATTTGTTGATTGCCCCTTTATATCTCTCTGTTCCTGTGTCCAAATTGGTACTTAACTTAAATAACCCCTTTCTCTCCCAGGTATTTATCCTTCTGATATCTTTATAGAAAGCAGTCATATTTTCCCTCAGCCTTCTTATGGTCGAGTTAAACAAGTCAAGCTCTTTGGGTATGTCTACATTAGAAAAAGTTAAATTGACTTAATAAGGTCGACTTTAAATCAACTTAAGTTGAAGTTAAATCATCCTTAAGTAGACTTTTCGTTTTTTTATTTATATAGCTATAGAACCTTGTACTTTTGGTTTTAATTTCCCTTGCAAGGTCCAATCCTGCTTGGGTTTTTATTTTTCTCACTTTGTCCCTATACTTTCTGACCTCTAAGAGAGAGCTTTCCTTGCTCATCTGTTAAAACTGTGCACTGTGAACAGCCATCTCACTGTGTGATTCACCACTTTGTGCCAGTAGGAGTTGTGGAAAGGTGTTTGAGCTGCAAAGCATTATGGGTTTGGGCTCTACACCTACATGATGCATTGATTTTCCATCCCGACATTCCATGGGTTTCTGACTGCATTTCATGGCATTTTTCATCAGTGTCAGTTTCTTGAGTGCTCTAGCTGAAAGGATAGATCCCGAAATGCTGTCAGTTTTCTGAACATATGGTAGCTGGTCATGCAGTATATCACGATCTCTCAATCAGAACTTCAATACAAGGAGTCTGACCTCTTGTATGCCATGCAAATGTTTGCATTCATGGCATATCTGACCATGGTGAACCTCTGCTTTTGGGAGCATGAACCAAGCACTAAGTGTGATCACATTGTTATGCAAGTGTGGAATGATGAGCAGTGGCTGCAAACCTTTTGAATCTGCAAAGCCACCTTCATGAAACTCTGTGCAGAGCTTGCCTGTGCCCTGCGGCACAAGGAAACCGGATCAGAGATGCCCTCTTGGTGGAGAAGCACGTAGGGTGTGTCTACACTGGCAACTTAGGTAGACTTAAGGATGCTTAAGTCAACCTACACAAAGCCATGTCCACACTGGGCTTTTATTAAGTCAACTTAAGCACTTCCTTAAATCAACTTAATAACAGCTTAAGTCGACTTAATAACTTCACATTTGAAGGTTGACTTAAACCTTAATTCGACTTCAAGCCAGTGTGGACTGGGAATAGTGCTAAGTCGACCTTATTAAGTCGACTTAAAGCCAGTGTGGACGGCTATGCCTACTGTTAAGTCGACTTAACAAGGTCGACTTAAGTTGACTTAAAGTGTAGCCACTCTGTTAAGTCGGCTTAACAAGATTGACTTTCAGTCGACTTAAAGTCGACCTTGTTAAGTTGACTTAAGGGAGTTGACTTAACTTTACAAGTGTAGACATAGCCATAGTGATGGCTGTGTGGAAGATGGCAACTCCAGACTGCTACATTCAGTTGCTAATCAGTTTGGAGTGGGGAAGTTCATCATTGGCATTTGTTTTCACAATTATGTAGGGTCATCCTGCTATGAAGAACTGTGACTCCGGGCAATGTTCATGAAATAGTGGATTGCTTTGCAGCAGTGTGATTCCCTTTGTGTGGCAGTGTGAGAAATGGCACACTTATCCCAATTTTGGCCCCGACCATCTTATGATGGAGTACATAAACAGAAAAGGGTACTTCCCTATGGTATTGCAAGTGCTTGTGGATTACTGTGGGCATTTCACTGATATGTGCATGATGCACACATCTTCTGGAACACTAGCTTGTATAGGAAGCTGCAAGCTTCTGTCCAGACCAAAATTCCAAGGGGGATATTGAAATGCCCATAGTGATCCTGAGGGACCCAGCCTACTGCTTAATGCCATAGTTCCTGAAGCCTCATACAAGCATCCTGGATATCAGTAAAAGCATTTCAATGACAGGCTGAGCAAGTGCCAAATGACTATTGAATGTGCATTTGGCAGATTAAAGACTCACTGTATGTGCCTTTATGATAGGCTAGACCTTAATGGGCATGATATTTCCATAGTTATAGAGGCCTGCCGTGTGCTCCATAATTTGTGATGCTAAGGGTGAAAAGTTTGCTCTTTGCTGGAGCAGGAGGCAGATCGCTTTGCAGGTTACTATGAGCAGCATGATGTCAAGGCTATTAGAGGGGCAAAATGGGGGTCCATATGAATTAGAGAGGTCTTATGGTACTCTTTTGACAATGAGCACCAACATGGTGTCTTTCTAAGCAGCCGTCTAGCTTGCAATCGAGAGACGCATCAAGCATGTGCAAGAGACAAATAAAAAGTGCTTATTCATCAAACATTGTCTTTATTAAATAACAGTAAATTGATAACAAACAAAAACAGGGATAGAAGGGAATTAGCAACGCAGCCAGTTTGATATATGACAGCTTGGTGTAAATCAGCTATTGTTCTAGTTCACGTCTAGGTGGAGTGAAGGGGTACCAAGATGGGCCAACACTTTAGTAGGCATGTGTAAGTGCCGTCTTTGAAGGGCCTAGATCACATTTCTGTATTGCCTGCAAACATGCATGATTTCAGTCTGCTGCATGATTAGAGACTTCAGCAATTCTATTTGCTCCTCCATGGCTTTGGTCATGCACTCATGATCTGCCATCACTCCATCCTGGTTTTCCTTCCTGTCCTGGCAATCCATGTGTCTCCATACCCTTTTTTGTTTTTTATACACCTCAGAGGAGTGGAGGAGTTCTTGGAACATCTCCTCTTTGTTCCTCTGAGGTTGTTTCCTTATCAGCCGTAGACATTTGGCAGGCATTGGATGTTTGGATGACAAGGTCACATGTGTAGAAGTACAATAACCAGTAGTATTATTATGAGTACAACAGCATTGATGCATTACTGTTAATAGACCTGTTTTTCACTGTCCCTTGGCAAGCACACAGCTCCATAGTGATACAGGGCATGGTGAGTTTTTTCCGGAGGACTAGAAGAAGCCATATGCCTGGGGAAGAGGTTCTGGGTGGAAGATTTTTTGGGATCTCAATGAAGATTGAGAGGGACAAAATTGAAAATTGTGGCACAATTTTCTTCAGGTGGAGGCCATAGAAGCCAGTATCTCAGCCTCAGAGTAAGCAGGGATGTTAGGATGCATCTCCTTCATGTGATCAGCTTCAGACCACGACCCTATGCTGCTTGCCTGTGTTCCACGTTAGTCCCTGCACAACTGATTGCCAATTGGCACGGTAAAGTTTCCTTCAACGGTGGACGGAACAAAGCTGCTCTGCCAGAGAACTTTCGGCAGAAGATTTGCTAGTACCTCCAGGAAAGTTTTCTTGAGAGCACTCTGGAGGATTCCCACAAAATCTCAGTGGGCATTAACACACGTCTCCCCTGCACTGCCTAGCTGATGAGGGGGATGGGAAGCACATGCAAATGCATCTGCTGTTTTGTATTTCTAGTCCTTCAACGACCTTTATAATGGAAAAAAAGAGACAGTTTTATCTCATGTGCACAAGCAGCATCCAATTAAAAAAAACCCCACTTACCTGAGCACCCCTTTCCTGCATCCAACATGTCAGAGCTGTAGGCTGGGACTGGCTGCAACTTTCTGGGATTGAGAAGAACTCCTGACTTCCCATCTCATCAAACAAACTGGTCCCTGACTCTGGGTTGTCCTCCAATTCCACCTCCTTGTCAACAACTTCTTTATTTAGGTTGATTCAAGTGTCCAGTAGCCTCAGGCCATGGAGGCATCCACAGGAGTCTTGGGGATTGAGTCGCTGCTGAGGATGGCTTCTAGCTTGTTATAGAAGTGGCAGCTCTTTGGCTGCCACAGAGCAAAAGTTTGCCTCCTCGGCTTTCTGATAGCTTTGCTGCAGCTCCTTGATTTTCATTTGGCACTGCAGTGTATCCTGTTCATAGCTCTTCTGTGCCACGGTTCGGTAAATCTGGCCAAAGGTATGGCTGGAGCAGTGATAGGATTGCGTGGTTGACTCTCCGCAAATGCTGATCAGGTCCATAAGCTCCAGTGTGCTCCAAGTTGGAAGGCTTTTGGTGCATGGAGTTGCCCTGGTCAAATGGAGCTAGAATTAAAAAAAGTCTTGAGACTTTTAAAAGAGGAGTGGTTGGTGGCTGCAGACCAGTGGAGTTCAAACTGATGGACACAATGTTCAGCAGGAATATTGTGGGATACTTCCTGGAGGCCATTTCCCATGACATAATCAAGCACGATGTCTACACAGCTGTTCTGTGGATAAAAGTTTGTCGATAAAAGCTCTACACATCTTATTGACGTGGTTTTATTTTGTTGCAAAACCAGGTGAGCCATATCAATGTGTGTGTGTGTGTGTGTGTGTGTGTGTGTGTGTGTGTGTGTGTGATTGCAGTGTGTATTCCAGCTGTGTTTTGTCAACCAGTCTCTAGTATAGACCAGGTCAAAATTACCAGTTTGAGTTGTTTGCTCATTCAGGTTGGTCTTCATCTCTTCCCAATGATTTTTTTTCTCCTTACTTGGAATGCAAGCTTCAGATAGTTTCTGCAACATTGACTTAAAGTAATTCCAAACCGCTAATATTATAATCTTGATTATCTGCACAAGTTCAGCCTAAGATTCAAACACTCTTATTTTGAAATTCCCTAAAGATGCATATGATACAGCATAAATGTAGGACCTCTGGAATACATATATATATAATGAATAGGAATATTAATAATTATAATTGCTCATGGAGTTTTTATGGTATATTTGGTTAATGGTTTTAAAATACATAGCTATTGCGAATGATAAATCATAGCAGTTACTATAACAATAATATAAAGAAGAAAGAATAAATAATATTTTTTAAACTCTTTATGCCATTCATTTCCATAAAAGACTTGTTCTTGCTTTGAAATAATTGTAGTTGCATATCTATTTGGTCTAAGGCAACTCATATATTTCTAAATGAATCACCAGCAGATAAACATTAATAACCTCACCTGTGTAACTGGCATTAATATTGAAATAGTTTTAAAGTATATGTTACACTTTCCTATTTGTGGTGTTTGTGTTTTTGTTTCTTGCATCTCATTTATTCTGGAAAGTGAAACTAGAATGGTAAGAATTTTCAGAGTGGCAGCTGTGTTAGTCTGTTGTACAGCAAAAAACGACGACAGTCCTTTGGCACCTTGTAGACTAACAGATTTTCTTCGGAATAAGCTTTCGTGGACTATAACCCACTTCGTCAGATGCATGGGTTATAGTCCACGAAAGCTTATGCCGAAGAAAATCTGTTAGTCTATAAGGTGCCACAGGACTCTCGTTGTTTTTAGAATGGTAAGGTCATTTTTTTTTCTCAGGCAGGGCCAGAACAGAATCAACGACAGGTCTTCCCATTTGAGCTGAGGCAGATTTCCCATTGACTGTAGTGGGAGTAACATCAGACCCACAATTTTGTTGTTTGGGTTTCCAGCACTGCAGGGAAATGTTTAAAAAAAATCTGAATTAATTCACATTAAAATTCATTTAAACATTTCTATTAAACCATGATTTGGGGACTTTAATGACTCGGTCATAGGTTAGGTGTCTATTGCAGGAGTGAGCGGTAGGTTATGTGGCCTGCATTGTGCAGGAGGTCAGACTAGATGATCATATTGGTCCCTTCTGATTCTAGGTTCTATGAATCTATTTAAATTAAGTTTTGTAATTCTCTCCTTTTTTCCCCTCTTAAACAAAATCTAAATTTGATCATAAGCAACAGGTCAGTGAACCTTTAAAATCTGGTGGCAGCAAAATAAAGAAGATAATCTCATCTTCTAATTATGTCCAGCTCAGAGGGCATTCCTTTCTAAATTGTAACCATTAGGTAAAATGTTGTGCTTAAATTGGTTGTTGTCACCTCTATCAACTTTAAAAAACCAGAATGGTCAGTAGTTAGTAGTTAATCCCCTGTTCTTTACCTCTAAGACTGGGACCAGTCATTTGGAATTAAATAATTCAGTTTTATCACAAAACTGCAGCACATAATTAGGCACAGTTGGCACTCTCTGCTAAGGAAAACTCCAAGACTGAACTGGAATCTGTTATCCAAAGCTGGCCTCTGGGACTTGTGAAGTCTATATCCATTGACTTTTTGGGGAAATGTCAAGGTTAATTTCAGCTTTCATTAAAAATAAAGACATTTGCTTTCTTTATTTTTGCTGTGAAGATTACATTCTTTGGCCTCAACTACCTCAGTGATGGGCATGTTAAAAAGATCTAGATAAATTTAAAGGTACAAAATATAAACTGATCACTAGTTCAAAACTTTCTTTGTTTTTTTCCCCTTGAAGGTAAATAGGTTATTCATGGTCTTCCTATAGTCATCCAGGTCTAATTGTACAGCCTATGAAACCCAAGACCTTAAGTTCCTTGGATGTAAGCACTAGACAAGTGTATGGATGGGGAGTGGTGCCCCAGGGGCCTAGGGACTAGGCCTCATGGATCTGCAAACTGGCTCCAATACTGAGTCCCACTTATGGTCTGGTTTAGGTTTTTTAAACTTTTGACATTAGTTTCCCTAACTATAAATTGTCCTTTGAGTGACTGTACATGTTCACGTTCCACGAAGGATATATACACAGCTTATGTTCTGGAGTTTGCTGTATTTTGGCTAGCAGGGTCGGTATGGCATGTCTGTGCCCTGTAAGTCTTCATCCTCCATTTCAGGGGGCATTAAAAGGTGAAGTGCACCTATCATCATTCAGTTCCTCTCACTGACTCCTGGCACCAAGATGGAACAGCTCACCATCCATACTTGTGAACAAGCTAGCATTCTTCATAACACTCTTATCTTAGTATAGTGTAATTATTGATTAAAATAATTAGTTATTTAGCTGCCCATTGGCAATTCATTAATTTAGGTAGCTTTTCCAGAATTAAACTTCTAGTAATGGGATGTCTCTTCCTGGTTCCAGAAAGATTTAACTACTGTTCCTTGTGTGAAAAGGCTGTGATGGCATACAACAAGCACAGTAAGTGGTTTTGCTGCCTACGGGATTGGCACATTTTGGCTATGTCTACACTTAAAAAGTTAAGTCGACTCAATGAGGTCGACTTTAAATTGTTTTAAAGTCGACCTTATTAAGTCCACTTAACAAAGTCGACTTAACTTTTCTAGTGTAGACATAGCCTCTTGTCGACCTTATTAAGTCGACTTAACACTTTAAGTCGACTTAATACGGTCAAGTTAGGCGCTAATCCCCATCCACACTGGCTTTAAGTTTACTTAAGGAGTCAATTTAAGGCTTAAGTCAACCTAAAATGAGGTGTTATTAAGTCGATTTAAGCTTTCCTTAAGTCGACTTAAGGAAACGCTTACGTCGACTTAATAAAAGCCCAGTGTGGACGTGGCTTTGTTTATGTCAATTTAAGCCTCCTTAATAGAAGCCATTATCACTTCTGTGCATGACAGCTTGCAACAAAACAGACACACCAAAAGCCAGGGAACCATGGGATTCCCCATGTTTAAAAAAGTTGAATTCAAACTGGAACAGGTGCAGAGAAGGGTTACAAGGATGATCCGTGGAATGGAAAACCTGCCTTATGAGAGGAGACTTAAGGAGCTTGACTTGTTTAGCATATCCAAAAGAAGGTTGAGAGGAGACATGATTGCTCTCTATAAAAACATCAGAGGGATCAATACCAGGGAAGGAGAGGAATTATTTGAGTACAGCACCAATGTGGACACAAGAACAAATAGTTACAAACTGTCCATCAGGAAATGTAGGCTTGAAATTAGATGCGGGTTTCTAACCATCAGGAATAAAGTTCTGGAATAGCCTTCCAAGAGGAGCTGTGGTGGCAAAAAACATAAGTGCCTTCAAAACTGAGCTTGATAAATTTATGGAGGGGATGGTATGATGGGACGGCCTAGTTTGGCCTAGACTGATCTTTGACTACTGGTAGTGAATTTGCCAGTGGCCTAAGAAGGGAGGGTAGATAGGGTGGGTTCTGAGTTGTTACAGAGAATTCTTTATTGGTGAGTGGCTGGTCAGACTTGCCCACATGCTCAGGGTTTAACTGATTGCCATATTTGAGGTTGGCTAGGTCTCTGGGGGTTTTTCACCTTCTGTAGCATTGGGAGTGGCTCACTTGCTGGTGGATTCTTTGTATCTTTAAGTCTTTAAATCAAGATTTGAGGACTGTAATAACTCAGTCATTGGTTAGAGTCTTATTGCAGGAGTGGGTGGGTGAGGTTTTGTGACCTGCATTGTGCTGGAGGTCAGACTAGATGATCATACTAGTTCCTTCTGACCTTAGAGTCTATGGCTATGTCTACACTTGCTAAAATTAGTTCGAATTAGTTAGTTCGAACTAACTAATTCGAACGAATTTTAGTTATTTCGAATTAGCGATCTCCATTCATTTCAATGGCCCGTTAGTTCGAACTAAGAAATTAGTTCGAATTAACATGGCCACATTGGTTAATTTGAACTAGTTAGTTCGAATTAACCTTTTAGTTCGAATACCCTATTCGAACTTATTAGTTTGAATTAAGGAAGCCCTTAATTCGAACTAACTAAAGCCTAGTGTAGCCATGGCTTTAGTTTGTTCGAATTAAGCCTCCTTAATTCGAACTAACTTGCCAGTGTAGACATAGCCTATGAGTCCAATAGGAAATTAGCCAGGGAACCAGTAGGAATGAATTTATTTGGCCACAAAGCATACTCTTCAAGGAACCTAGAATTTCAAGTCACCATGATAGGTGATGACCATGATAGGACTCGGGCTTCTCTCAGAAAGTACAATCCACCATGGAAGACCCACCAATTGAGGGCTCTGAGTTGGTTAGTGCAACAGAGATGAAGCCCTTCACATCTTAAAGAACTCCAGAGTTACTCTGCAATCCCGTGGGATCTACACACTAGCCCCTAAAAGAAAGAATTGTAAACACCATCTTATGTACCTCACTATTCCTCTTCTATCAGAGGTCTAAGAAGCTTCCTAAGAAGCAGCAACATTTATATACATGGAGCCAATCGTGCTCAGGAGCCCATCTGTTACAACTGGTATCAAAGAAGCATTCATTTTGAGAGGGATGCCAAGAGATGAGAGCCAGAACTGGTCCTTTCTCTTGGAAACCATCTAACTCTCTTCAGATACTCATGGTTCTTTATCACCATAGACAAGTATATTAAGGACACAATAATACAGGATGCACCGTGCATTTTCTCAATGTGTGTAAACCCAACCTCTCCTTCCTCAACCTTCTCATGGACCCATCTCACAAAGAGATTTTACAAAAGATGGTTCTCTCACTCCTCTCTCTTGGAGTGATAGAAACCATCCTTAGAACTGGGAAATGTTCTAAAGCAAGCACTTTCTTATTCCAAAAAGAAAAGAGACTAGCAGCCCATTTTGGATTTAAGAAAGATGAACACATTCAGAAACAAGTTCAAGTTCAGAATGGTCACCCTCACTTTCATGACTGTGACCCTAGATCTGAGAGATTGGTTCCCATCTCTCAACTTTCAGGATGTGTACTCCACACAGTTAAAACACTCTCACAAGTATCTAAGACTTCTGATAGAACATGAACTCTACTAGGGTAATAGAACGTGAGAGCCTCAGGCCTTATATAATGGGCTTAAATGCAAGAGCTGAGACCTGAACCAAAGTCTGGCTTTAGGAAACAGCAACTGCTTGCCTGCTTACAAGTTCACTGATTGATACATGAAATTGGCAGACATATGGTATTGGTAATATATTGGCATTCCTAAGAAGCAGTAGCAGAGTAACACAGTATTTTTAAGAGCTATAGTAGTCCCAGCTACCCTGATATATGGTAATTGTTGAAATGTAATCTTGGAAGACAGTCCAAGCATTCCCTGAACAGCAGTACAAGCTCTCACCAAGATGCAGTGGTACATAAACATAATCATGAAGGATAGTACAGAGACACACCAACTTTAAGGTAAGAGACAGGAGAATGGATGAAGATGTTATGCTTGACTTGGATGCAAGACACAATAACAATATCAGAGACATCGAATAATTATTGTGTAACCTGTTTACATCAGGGTGTAAGAACGGAATCCTAACAGGGCATCTTTGTCCATCCGAGGGGATAACAGAAAGTCCCGCCCTTAGCTGAGCCGTCCACTGAGATGAGCATACGTATCCTAGTGTACCTGTAACTCCTGTGTGGAGTTCCCCTCACACTTCCCTTCCCATCCAAAACTAGTGACAGAAACCTTGCTCCTGGGATAGGAAGCACATATGGATTATCTGCAGGTGCAGAGAAAAATGAATGCATATCAAACTCTTGGAAGTCAGAGTACTTTGCAAAGCTTGTGAGTCCTTCATCTTCTACTTAAGAGGTCAATATGGCCAGATAATGACAAAACACACAATGCCCATATTCTTCATCAACAAGCAGGTAGGGCATGAGATTCTCCTTGCTATGTCAAGAAGCTATTAGGCTGTGGAACTGATGCATCAGGCACCGGCTGTCACTTTCTGAGGTATGCTTACTTGATCTGCAGAATAATTTGGTAGCAGATAATTTGAGCTGGCACTTCTCTGCAAACCATGAGTGGAAAATCAAAGACTTCATCCTCTAAAACATCTTTTTGGACTCTGGTCATCTTTAAGTGGACCTCTTTATGAAACAAAACAGCAAAGGCCAGGAGATACTTGAGTTTGTGTTTCCTGTATAGTGCCTTCCTAATTTCATGGACAGGCTGTCTACTGTACACCTTTCTGTGAGTTCCATTAGTTTCCAGAATGCTGCACAAGATCAGAACTCTGAAGAAGAGCTTTGTGTAAGCTTGAAAGCTTATTTCTTTAACCAATGAAAGTTGTTCCAATAAAATATAGCTCAACCTCCTTGTCTCTTTAAGGTCAGACAAGATTCAGACAAGCTGATTTTGATAGCTCGAGTGTCCAAGATAATTTTGATTCCTAGACATCCTGAAACTCTTGACTTCCCAGTCCAAGATTTTACTTCTATTTTCCTACTTCTTATTACAAAACAAATAGAAGATCCCACATTCCGATCCGAAGTTGCTCTATCTCACAGTATAGCTACTGAATAGAGGTCAACTGTTGAGCAAGTCTGACAGTCTGGTCAAAAGCAGGAAAGTCTCTACAAGCAAATCATGCTTAGTGAAATGGATACAATTTGCATGTTGTTTCATACAGAAGTCTGTGAATCCCTAGGTAATATTAATATTGATGCTTCTAAACTGTTTTTTTGGAACTCTTATGTTCTTATAGGATCTCCATTCAAACTAATGGCAATATGTTTGTTATGCATTTCTGGTGGGGTATAAGCCTCACACTGATACTAAAAAAGCTTAACTGGAACTAGAAAGCTCAATTAAGGCACCAGTTTGCACCTAGAGGATGGACCAGGCTCAACTGATGATGAAGACCAGGTGGGGAGGAACTGTGTGGTAAACAAAATAGAAGGAATCTGGATGAGAAGGGATGGGAGGGAGAAAGTGGAAGAATGCTGCAGTCCCTATCTGTTTGTCAGAGACTGAAGGAAGGGGCTAGAAAGAGGGGTTCTGGGAAGGGGCCTGAAGGAAGACCAAGATAGGAAGAAATGAGAAGTCTAAGGGAGCAGGCTGTAGCTGATTGCCACAGGGTCCCAGAACCAGAACTTGGAGAAGGTGGGCCTGGGTTCCCCTACTGGTCACTGGGAAAGGTGGCGTGGAAACACCCTGAAGCAACCAGGAGAAGGCCTGTTAAATTTAGAGCCAGGCCACCAGGGAGAAAGCCCTGAGAAGTGTTGCTCTGCATAACAGAAGAAGGATAACCCTGCAGAGCCCAGGAAGGGGAGAAGAGTCTGCAAATGGTAACTGTGAAGAGCTATGTTTATCTGAGTTTAATTCAATGGGCTCTTTGTGTACTACAGAAGGGATGAGATTAAAATGTGAGCTGGCCAAGGGGCTGAGTCATGAAATGAGGTAGCCAGCCCCAAAAGGGTGCCCCGGCAGTGAGTCAACCCTTCCAGCACATTAAAGACATCATTCTTGATGGCCATCACTTCAGCCTGAGAGAAGAGAGATTTATGCCCTAAGGGCTGACCCCTCTAATATGGTCTTTTATCCTGACAAGGTTATCTCTAAGAACTCATCCATAGTTTCTACCTGAGGTATTCACAGAATTCCATCTGAATCAACAAATTGACCGGTGGATATCCTTTCCCAAGCTTCATGCATCCAAGATAGAAGAAGGTGTCCACACATTAGACATTAGTCATGCCTTGGCATTGCATTTTTGAAGTACAAAGCAGTTCATTTCTTCATCAAGACTCTTTGTTGTTGTGGTAGAAAGACTGAAACTAAGAGATAATTTAACTTGCTGATATTCTGTACAAAAAGAGCTCTAACTAAAGCTTATAGCAGTTTCCATGGCTTCACAATCACTCAACAGGTATTTTAGGCTTCAGCGTGACACTCAGAATGACGTTCCTGGAATCTTATTGTATGGATTATGGACAAAATAATGTGGTTAAGAAAAATATATATAATTATGTGTATTTTCACAAATAGAACCAATTACCTGCCTTTGGCTATGTCTACATTTGGCCAAATAAGTCGACTTTGCTAAGTTGACTTAACAAAGTCGACTTAGCATGTCCACACTCAAAAATTAAGTCGACTTCAAGGGGACCCTGCCAAATTGACTTAGAGCGTCCACACTGGACGCCTAAGTCAACTTCTAGGGGTAGGTGGACCTGGCACTGTGGTGGTAGGGGGGACACCCCTTGCCAAGTGCCAGGGGGCTCATCATTTGCCCCATTGTACCTGGGTACAATGGGGGCTGAGCAGGACTGGGACAGTTGCAGGGCATAGGAGCGGGGTGGGCAGGGCTGTGTCCTGCCCTGTGGGTGGGCACGCCAGGCTCTGGCTGTGCCAGCCACCCTGGCAGGGAGGTCAGTGGGGGAGCCCTGGAGCCCAGTAAAGTCAACTTTAAACAAGGTTTTATAAAGTTGACTTTAAATTTTCTTAAGTCGACTTAAGCAGTAGCTTATGTCGACTTAAGGAAAAGGTAGTGTAGACGCAGAGTAAATTAAGTCGCTTAAGCAATCTTAAATCAACTTAATTTGTAAGTGTAGATGCAACCTTTCTTCTGGTAGCAGTTATGGTAGATGCATACTTTTAATAAGTTTCCTTTTACTTTTTTTACCATCAGGGGTAGTATTACTTGCCTGAGTAGGTATTCTGTACAGTTGGAGAAGCTTACTGTTAATTTTCTTACCCAAAAGTAAAAATATAACGGAAGACTTTTAAAGTTTGTCCCTCAAATTGTTTTGCAAAGGTGGGTACGTATCATTGGATTTACAGATATGAAAACACAGCCACAGAGAGACTACTACCAAAATGTTCGTATAGCTGTCAACTATGAGCATGTTGGCTTTGGTGACAAGGTGAACAAGGGCATCCAACTGTGTAGTTACGTTTAACAGAAAGCAATTATATATCTTCTCTGATGTAATGGAATCTTTAGTCTGTCTACATTTCATCACAAAAATACACAGTTAATCTCAATACATTGCATAAAAATATCATTTTCCCCCCATCTGGTTTAGTTGGTTTCAGGAGTTAAGTTCTTATTCTTTCTCTCATAGTAAAATATCCATAAGGAATGTGCTTTGTAGTAATGAGTTACTGTAGATGCCCTATGCGTCAAGCTTGCCTCCTCCTTTTCACCATTTGCACTGAAATATATTTCTCAGATATAAACATATTTCAGTGATGCATAATATCTTGCTATTGACTGAATTAAAGACGCTAGCGACTATTTCTTCCACTATTGTTTTGTATGACTTTAATAATATTTGTCTTAATTTATTACATAATTTTTCCCATGGTTTTCTGGCGATTAATTAGCACAGATGCCAGTGGTGAATCTTCTGTATCCCTTTCACAGACTTGGAAATGTTTCCCATTTACCACCCCCCATCAACCTTTTCCTGTGAAAGCTCTGTGTAGTAGCTGCTATCCTTCTGGCCTGGGAAGACTGGACAGCGACTCCCTTCTGAGCCCATCAATGCAGCTTTTTAATTAGCTGGAAGGTTGCTAATTTCCTTTTCCTTGAGGATTAAAATCTCTTTCCATGCTCAGGCTTTCACAATAGCCCTCATTTTATGATAATTTATTTGGGGATTTTGTAATTAGTTGGTGAAATGTTTAAAGCACTACATAGAAAATTGGAGATTCTAGAAAATCTTATTAATTGATATTCTACAAATTGACAGTGATATGATATATTGTAATGTTATGCTATAATTTGGCCTGAGTATTGAAAGAAAGAAGGAAAAAATAATTTACATTCATGGACAGTTATTTGTCAGATTTTAAACACTGAGCCCATTACACTGCAAAATCTAACTGTATTCCAGCAAATGAACAGCTCTGCCTCCTACTCATTGACTTACAGTACTGTACATGCACCAGAGCAATAGGTTTCCAAAGCTATCGCTTTCCTTGGGGTTAGACAGATATGGACTACTTGACGCTGTGATTGCCTTGTTCACGACCAACACGGTGATTATGTACAAAACACTTTGAAAAGGTGCTGAAAGCTTCTTATTTTGGAATATACTGAATATATGAGTAACAATTCATTTTGGATTTTTTAAAATTTCTGTGATGAATCATTGCTTCTGTGCTATATGTATAGTGTGTAACTGACAATATTACAGAACAGAACTGCGAATAAATTAAAATAGTTAAGAGCTGAATATTCTATTATCTCATGCAAGGTATGGCATAGCTTTTCAAATAATAGAGAAAAAAAGGCATATTGCTACATTCTCATCACTACATATTATCACATGAAGAATACAACAGCTATTTTTAGAGTGGTTTCTCTGTCCTGTACAGCTGCCTTCACATAAAAAAAAAGACATACATACTTGGTCATTGGGGTTGCTCATTTTTACAGGGAGGGGAAGAGAAGAGGAAGATGCAGAAATCTTCCTCCTTTTAGACAGTAGCAACACTGTGAGGATGCCTTGTCCTCATTTTTATTACTTCTGAGATTTTATTGCTGGCAGCCAGATGTGCTGAAACTCCTGACGACAGCATCTATTCACTGCGTGTTTTTAATAGGCTTAGAGAAATATGAGTAGAGTACATGAAAGCAGCTCAGCTTCACACTTCAGCTGGGAATGCCCAAAAAGCTTACTGCTGTTTAGAATTCTTGCTACAGTCAGGAGAAAGCTGCACGGGTACTAAATCTTCTACGACTGAATTAGAAGAATAATGACTGTACAATTAACTATCAACCCCTGCTCATTTAGGCACAGTTTTTTCAGAGATCAGGAAAAATATGGAACTTGACTGGCATGTTTGCATTTGATGGTGTCTGCAAAACAGATGACTTTTAAGACAGGTGGGGAGGAAAAATAAAGGAGAAGAAAAGAAAGAAAATGCAATTTGAGACATTGCGCCAGGTCTGCAATTCTGTTTTATCTCATTTTCATGGGGTTTTTTCATCCCCTTCAAATGTTTTACAAAATGATCTTTTTGGACAAACCCTGAACAACACTAGGTAAGTAGAAATAAAGCATTTTTCCTTTAGCATTTCTATGCTCATGACAACAGTGTATCTATGTATATGTTCTAGCAGAGAACCTCTATAATTAGACTTTGATATATTAATATTTTATTGTAGCAAAGAGTCCCCTCCACCAGAAATTTTATGGTTTATTTCAATATTTAAATGAAACTTGTTTTGCAGGAATAAAAAAATCAGAACTAAAATATAATATTAAAGATGTATATATCTCTTTGAAGCCTATTAGCTACCATTACCAGGCAATGTTATTAGGTGAAATCCTAAAAACATATTAAATTGTCACAGACAAATATGTCTGAGAAAATCATTTTTATGTGGGTCTGGCAGTGAAAGGATTAAAGCTAAAAGGATATGGCTATTTAATCATAAATAATTTATTGGAAGATATACATTAGCAGTTCTCCATACAATTTGCAAAATATGCAGAAACCAGTTTCTTTTTTCAGAAGATTTATATATTTTTGTAGTGCTTTTCAGTAATATTTGTAACTCGCCATATTACAGCTGTTTTGCAGTAGGTCAATCAGTTTTGAAGGCTATTTTGTTATGAACAGCTGTTGTTATGTGGGAAGTGGAGATGGCAGAGAGTGGTGTTGCTTATAGTTGTGATAGGGGTAGTTGAATTGTAAACAGGTTTTTAGCTTTATTTTTTCCTGGTGAATGCTATTGAGTATTACTTATTACCTTTATTGCATTTATTCAGTAAACATGCTGTATAAATTATGTCTAGGACTTTTTATATAATTATTAAAGGTAAAAGAAATGAAGGTTTTTATCTTAAAAAATTAGTGAGGCAAATGAAGGAGAGAGAATTCTGTAGTTTTGTATAAAGATAATGCAGTAATAGAAACATTCTGGAAAAGGGGGGAAATAATAGTGTACAGAACATATAAATAAGCTTTTAATCTTCCCCTCTCTATTTGCAAGAAAGGCCCTTGTTAAAGGAGATTTTCTTTCTCTTAAATACCACATTGCCACTTAAAAATCAGAAAACTATTGTATTTATTTCACAGACTATTATTCTAAGGATTTTCATTATTGCTGCTATTTCTTTTCCATATAATTGTATTTATTTAATGTTGTTCTTCACAAGTTTTACTATCTCTGAAATAATTTTCTCATTAGCCATGTAAATTTATGAAGCTGAGGTTTGTAATCATGTTTAATTAAGGGACAATAGCAAAGTAAAGTTAATCCATTTAAGGAATTTAGGTATCCTTTCAAACATAAAGTAAATCTGTTGTCACATTAAGATTTTTTGCTAACATGCCTTTTGCATGCACTAGTATCTTTGAAGATCTAGAAAATGGAGCAATAATTTGTATATTATCAGCTGTGCTTGTAAAACAGTGCACATCTTCAAGTGCATAGTCTTAGGCCTGCAGCTACTAACACAGCCTAAGACCACTGTTCTCAGCATCCATAAACCTATATCTGCTTTTGCAGTAATCAGAGTGCACGCTCCTCGTAAAAAGGAAAATGTTATGTTTTTATGGGTGTTCGTATGTACATGTGTCTGTAAGAGAGAAACTGAAAATAACAGTTTTAAATCATAAGGCATTCAGAAAAATATTTTATTGCATTTAACATGGCCGAGATTTAGAATTGTTTGTTCCAGGAAACTGGTTAATGAAAGACAATTACCAGGAAGCTCAGTCTAAAACTCAGTATTGTTTATAATTTTTGGCGGAAGATATTTCTACCTCTTTAGACAGTGATTTGGTTTTTTTCAAGCTAGTTATTTTGGGTTTCAGAAAACCTTGCTGTTGTGCTGTTTTTTAACAGAATAGAGAGACTAAGTCATGTTTGCTGTGGTAATTAAATTTAAACTGTCTAATTAGTTGTAAGTTGTTTAAGGCTATTATGTAAGTAAGTTTTTTCCTCGTTTTCTGGGTAGGTATCAGTATTTTAAATTTGCACCTTGATGGTAGGGCTCTATAGAAATCATTTATTTAATGGTCACAAAAAGTAACAGTCTTCTCTAAATTTGCTTTGCAGGCTACTTACCTATTTTGTTTTATTTTATGATTTTAAAAAGGCAATTTAAATTTTCTAATTAAATAATTCTAATATGCATCTTTCTCTTCTTTATGTAAAATTTTCACTGAAAACTTTGGTCAATAGTGTAAAACTATTGCTCTAAATTAATTGCTCAAACACTGAGTTAATTTTTCGGAACTATGGAAAGATAAGCACACAAACATCTTTACAAATAATAATTTGTGCTTTTGAGATCTACAAATGTGATCTGTGTCACAAGACTTAAAGGTAATTGTCAGTTCATGGGATTAAATAGAAATTGTTCTCTTGCTTATTCAATTATTTTTTTCAGTTTCTGTATATGAAAAAGTCAGACTATAGAAAGATAGCTACTGACATTTTAAATATAAAATTAATGTGTTAATACATAAAATAGCACAATGGATCAAGCATACTAATGCAATATAAAATGCAAACTAAGGATCACGGAGAGAGAAAGTAGGTACATATAAACTTAGCAAGAGACACATCACTATTAATGCGTTAACATGATATAGAGTCTTAACCTAGAGGACTTTAGTCTTTTTTGGAGGGCATAACGAGAGCTGGTGTTTTGTTCCGAGAGACGCTGTGTATTCTAGCATTGTCTTCCCAAACCCACTGATACCTATGAGCAAGGATGTACATTAAACTGGCTTTATCCCCCCAAGTTAGGAACCTTACTTGGGCTGGCTGTCTTTTTTTAGTATTTATTATTTGTATTATAAGTAGCACATAGAAACTTCAACTGAAATTGGACCCCTGTTGTGATAGAATGATGCTACCATTTAGATGTGAGTTTAGTTAGCCTCTGCTAAATAAACTGAAACACTGCTCCATAAGCTGTTGTGATGTGCAAATGTGATGTTCTGGTATGCTGTCCTCCCACAGATGCTGAGTGTCATTTCCTTAACATTTGCAACTCCAGCTAGCTGAAGCAGCAAGAGCCATGAGTTTACTTCAGAAACTCTGGTCTCCTGGATTGTGGATCATAGTGATGTGTACTTGTGTACTGGTTACATAAGCTCTTTCTATCTAACTGTGATGATTATTGTGAAACACACTTGAATTTTTCTGCAAAGAGCAAGTGTTTTCTCTCTACTAACTAGTGCATAGAATAAACTTGCCTTACTTATGGTTTTTATCTTGCAGTTGAAATAAAAAGTGCAGAAACAGAAATCAGTACATCTTTTATCTCATTTTTTAAAATTCATTTGATGTCCTTATATTTAAATGCTTGTATTTGCCACCGTCCAATTCTAAATGCAGACTAAGTGACCCTTTGATTTTTGGCCTCTAAGTATTTTTTGATGACTAAAATCACTTATTTTAAAATTTAGTTACTAAGAACAAATTAAAATGGGACTTGTATGTACTAAAAACCTTTAATTATTGGATATAATTACTGGATTTTCTGGTTGTGAATCTGCATTTATAGCTTAATGCACAAATATTCTGCTGTCAGATGCTCTATTTGTAGCAGCATACTTTGCACTGCATTGAAATTCACAGTTGCTTTGGGCATTATTCAAATTAACATACTGCATGATGAGTATCTTTTGTGACCAAAAAATAAATACAAACTGCACAACACAATATTAGTCCAATTTACCATTTGCAGTGTATATTAACAGCTTATTTTGGAGAATGGAAATGGAGAATTACTACCCCCCCTTTTTAATTTTATTGCTTCTTTATTACTAGCAGTGTGAAACTGAATTTGTTGTGCAGGTTGGCCACACAGGGGCATAAGACATCTAACAATTTCTCAGAATAGGTAGTAAAAAGGTTGTTCTTATCACATAGGCACAGTATTTTGATATTATAAAATTAAAAGGACTTTAGCTTCAGAAAGTAAAATACATTTTTATTTAACTAAAAACAAACATGCTTGGAGAGTTTTAGGATTATGTACCTTTTTGAAAAAAGAACTGGATGATAGGCATGTTAGGAGATGATATAAATTATTGATTAATTTTTTTTTGTCAGAAAAGGATTACTATCAGCTCTAAAATATTAGCCTGCAGATTAAACCAGATTTTACACTGAAAACACAATAATTCTGGAGTAAAATGTTATTTATTTTACAAAAAGTATTTTGGCCCATACTTTTTGTTTTCCAAATATAATTTACTATCATTTTGTCTTATAATGAAGCCATCATGTGATGTTCAGGAATAGTGGCACAGACATTTGTTATTCATCATGATGCATTAACGATTACTTAGACATTGAAGGAACAAGAGTTTTCTTTTCTTTTCTTTTCTTTTCTTTTCTTTTCTTTTCTTTTCTTTTCTTTTCTTTTCTTTTCTTTTCTATGTGCACAGTATGCATGGTTTGTGTAATTTGGATTCTCTGTATCATTCAACAGAGCTGTGTGCTGGATATAACTCTAAGGATGTATTGTCTTGGTATATTCTATGATTCCAAGAGGCAAAGAGTGAAACATGCTGTTGGCATTAAAACCGAAACAAAATTCCCTATTCTGACTACACAATAATAAGCAGTAACTAGATCTATTGTATCTTTAACCATTTCCTGACATTTGTGACTGATCAACTTAATCATTTAAAAAACCTGCAGTATTGGACAAAACATTTATTTGAATACTCTCCCTCTTAAAACATATATATTTTTAATGATTGACAGGATTAGTGCATGCAAAATTTTATGATGTTTTTCATTCTTTTGTCAGATTGCATCTTATATGATAACCAGGGCACTTAGCTAATATCAGTATCATGTCTGTTTTGCTTCAGCACAGTGTTTGCAAAGCAGTAGCCTGTGCTCAGGTTATGCACTAGTTTGTGCTTATTCTTATTGTGACTGGTTCTCACGGTTTCACGATGCTAATAGAACACCATTGATGCTGATTTAGAGCCTGAGTTTACACGAAGATGTGTGGATAATTTTAAAACCAACACAGAATGTTGACGCATGCAGAAGGTCATTTCTTGACTAAAGAAATAAAAATGCGTAGCGTATACATAGCCTTTTACATTTAAAAGGCTGCATAAAGATTAACTAATTATTACACACACAGAAAAATTCTGAAATCAAAGTTCTACCTTAAAAAAAAAAATGAAGCAGATGAGCCATTAAAAGTTGTAAACTGTCAGCATTGGCCTTAAAAATGTGAACTTTTTGAATTTTAGGACTTACTCTTTCAGAATGATCCTTTTGGGGATTTTTCTACTTTGTCCACCACAACCTTAATACAAGAGGATCTTTGTCTGGCTACCTGGAACAAAAGGAGTGTTGCCTGTTTAAGGGCTTCTTACAGAGGATGGGGAGTGGAAGGGAAGGCTATAGGGATGGACCAGAAACTATTGTGGCAAAGTCAAGAGAAGGTCACTGCTCTTTCTACTGACTGGAAAGCTGTGGGTTTTGGCAAAAGAACTGGGTTCTCTCTTGACCCACTCTGAGCATTATATTTATTGCCCTTCTCCTTGTGGACTGGTAAGGAATTTTTCCTTCACCACTAGATTGGCAGAGATGGGGTACTTTTTTTTTCCACCTTCACATTGCATCTGGGAACTGGTGAACTAGAACGGGGCTAGGTTATAATTTTGCAACTTAGCATATAAGACTTGTGGCAGATGTCCAGTGCAGCCACTTGGTATGCAAGTGTTACGGTTATTGGATAAAGTAGATTGGAAAAAGATATGAAGGAAAGCTCCCCTTAACGCTTAAGGGAACTGAGGAAGGGAGTTTGGGGCTCCTATGTTTTGTACAGAGAGCCAATCCCTTAATCCTTTTCCAAGCCCCCTTTATGGGAGCTGAAGAAGTGGGGTTTGAGGCTCCTATGTCTGGAACAGGAGAAGGCGGACATGGTCCCAGCAGTGGGATGGCTGGGGCCAAATTGGTGATTATGTGGAAATAATTGTGGATATAATGATGGCTTTCTCTGACAATCTCTTGTCAGGTAGACCATATAAATTAAGAAAATAAAGTTAAGGCCTAATTAAACCACATCCATTGTTTCCTGTATTTCTTCCAGCATGGATGGACAAAAGCGCAGCAGATGTTCTGCTCAGGTAAACTCCTAAAGGCGAGTTGGGGAAGCAGCAGTCACTTGAAGAGAAGAGAATAACTCTTGTTACTGCAGTTTGAAGTGACATAGAGAAGAGACCTATTGGAACCCGTAGAGATTAACATGTTCTAATCCCCCTCCCTCCTAACAGTGGAACAAATAGCTAGCAGGAGAGGAGAGCAGAGCAGAATGGCTCCAAGCCAGTGTGGTCCCCAATCTTTTCCATTATGGGGACCACTACCTTGTCATGGAAAGCTTTTGCAAACCACCCTCCCACCCCCCGTACAGTCCCGCAGCCCCAGAGGAAGCCCTCGCCCTGTCCCTTCACCAGCCCCAGCCCAATCCAGCTCCTGCAGCTGGGCTGGGGCCAGGTCTTGCCACTGCTGGTGGCTCTGGGACCCTGGCCAGGGCCAGATCTTACCATCGCTGGCGGCTCTGGGATCCTGGCCAGGGTGGGGGCTGGATCTCGCCATCGCTGGAAGTTCTGGGATCCGACCAGGTCCCAATCTAGTTCCTGCCACCTCTGGCGGCTGTGCCTCTAGCGGGCAGCCTCAGCAGGGAAGGAGGACACTGGGGAGGCATTACCTCCCTGCCCCTGCCCCACAGACCACCTGCGGTACCCTCCCAGACCACAGGTTGGGAACCACTGCTGTAAGCAGAAGCAGCAGAAGTTGATAGCTCAAGGCAGAGTTCAGTAACCATCCTTCGGATTTCTTCAGCTCTCCCTGCACCCCGCTCCCAAGGCACTCTGTCATATTTGTGCCTCACACTCAGTATGTTCTCCACTGAGTTCTCCCTATTAGTGTGCTAGTTTAGGGGAGTTAGGGCAGGCTGCAGGTAGCACAAGTACTTTCCCCCTGGCAGGGCTGTCCCTGGGGGGGGACGAACGAGGCGATCGCACTGGGCCCCGCGGTTACATGGGCCCCGCACTGTCCCGCTCTCAGTGGGGCAGTGCAGGGCCCGTGCGCCGCAGCCCTTCCTCCCACAGCTGCCCCACTGCCTTCAGCAGCGAGCCGAAGGCAGTGGGGTGGGGCGGGCCAGGAGGGCTATGCCCGGCCCCTGGGCCGGCCCTCCCCACCCCCAGGATGGAGCAGGCAGGCCCAGGAGCGGAGCACGTGGGGCCTGGCCTTAAGGCCGGCCTGCCCCAAACGGCCGGCTCCACTCCGCAGGCTGCCTCGGCTTCCCGGCACAGGTCCGGGGCCGCCGGTTCCCTCCCTCCCGCCTGCAGGCGGCCTCCGGGGTCGCGGCCGGGACCGGAGCCAACTCCAGCTCCACCCCCAGCCCCCACAGGTGGCCTCAGGCTCCGGGGCTGGAACCGACTCTCCCCTTCCTGCCCCTCCCCCCTCCCCCGTAACAGGCAGCGTCCAGGGCCAGGGCGCCGGCAGCTTCAGCCTCCCGGCCCAGGGTTTGCTCCCTGGGGGGGTGGAGCGGGCCAGTTGGCTCACCACACTCCCCTCCACAATGGGGATGGCGCCCCACTTTGGCCAATTGGCCCTGGTCCCCACTCCCCCCCGGGACCGCCCTGCCCCCTAGCCTCCCCAATTTTCTGCTTTCCTGGAAATAACATGAGTGGAGCTGCCACTCACTAACCTGCCCTCAGGCTATTAGATCTTAGGAGCGGTTCTTCTTTCCATTTACTCTATCCCCTTTTATCTACCATCCAGTCCATCATTGAGATGAGGATCCCCCTATTCTGCCATAGATTTTTTCCCCATGAGATAGGGAAGAGGCATGAATACTCCTTACAGAACCTCCCCAAGTTCTGTGTCTTCGACTATGTCTGCACTGGCAGGTTAGGTCGACTTAAGGAGGCTTAAGTCAACCTAACTTAGTCCCCGTCCACACCAGGCTTTCATTAAGTCAACTTAAGAAATTCCTAAGTCGACGTAATGAAAGCTTAAGTCGACTCAATAAGAACCACCCATTAGGTTGACTTAACCCTTCTTTAGGTCGACCTAAGCCCAGTGTGGACACTTAAGTCCACTTTCTTAAGTCGACCTAAGGGTAGTTAGCTCGACTTAACAAAATGGACTAAGTCCACGTCCATGGACACTACTTTGTTAAGTCAACTTAACAAAGTCGACCTAACTTTTTGTAGTGTAGACATAGCCTTTCAGATCTGAGGGGAATTTCCCTCTTTGTCCTTTGCCCCAGCAGCCACAGATTTCATGGGAGGCATAGCTGCTCCCTGTCTCTGCATCTATTAAAACCGGGGATCTTTGCAGCAGCAAGTTTCTCACCATATTCATCAGGCAACAGTTCCTATTCCTTGTTGGTGTATAACAGTCGAGCTGAGCTTTTCCCCCCCCCAGGAAGAAAAAGAAGAAGGGGGAGCTTACTATTATGTCCGTAACTCATATAATATATTAAATTAACAACTTTTAAATGCTCAGAACTTTTCAAAATGCTAAAAAAGTTTCTTCGGATTCAATGTGATTTTTAAGTCTTGGTGAGCTCCACAAATCTTACACTATTTTTGAGCTATCCAAGTACATTTCTGATAAGAACATTTGAGAAAAACATTTTTTCCCTCTGCACTCTTAAATAACTCAGATAATTCCTTCTTCAAAGCGTCTGACGAAGTGGGATTTTCTACCACGAAAGCTCATGCTATAAATACATTGGTTAGTCTTTAAAAGTGCCACAGGACTCCTTGTTTGTTTTTCAGATAATTCCTGTAATTCCTCAAAATGTCCCCATGAGATAAGTAGGCTTTATTGTCTTTTCTGCCCAGACTAGGAAAAGACAGAGGCCAAAGTATTCATTAAATGACTAATGAATTTGGTGCAACATTTTAAAGAGTTGTGATTTTCTGAGGGTAGGTGCTCAGTAGTTTCTGAAAATGAGGCCCCTTTGAGGTGTTTCATGGTGGGCTTCCAGAAACCAAGGTGTTCAAAGTCACCAATCACTTCTGAAAATCTAGAAAGGCTACTTGCTGCATCCAGGGTCACACAACAAGTCAGTGGCAGAGCTGGTATTAAAAAACCTCAGGCCTTTCATCATTTGATTCTTACCTTTTCATATCCTTTCTCTTTCTCAGAGTCATGACTGATCCTATGTCAGCAGAACTCTGTGAAAAATTATGGCCCTGTATAGATGATAATGATAATAGTATTTTCCCCTCAGTTGTAATGCATCATAGGAACATGATCTTCCAAGAAGTAAAATTTTCCTTAGCTGAACTGAAAAATAGGAGAAAACTTAGTGTTTTGTGGCTGTTCCTTTCTGTCCTAACAGATCTAAAATAAGACTGCTTCTTTTCTCCATTTTCTGTTACATCATCCCAAACAGGTAAAAATGTATCCTTAAAGTAGTTTGGCACTTTTTTCTGTTAAGAAAGACAGTAGTTTCTAACAGCAAACATGCTCATACTGACGGTGTGTTAAAAGAATAAGATATTAAGTGCACGCAAGTAAGCATACACAAGCATATACACTTTTAATTAGTATAAAAAAGTTACAAATCAACTGATTTCTGTTTTTTCAAACAACAGCTAAGCAAAATATTGTCATCAGAAGCATTCTAGCGTCTGCAAACTGGGTGGAGAAAGCTGCACAATTGATCCTGCTTTCATTATTGGCTTTTTAGAGCAGTCAGGGAGATTCAGAAGGGTTACTTCCTACAGTATGGGCTCTCCTGGTATTGATTTCTTGATTTACTGGCTTTTCTTCACTTTTGATCTACTTGAGTAATGGTGATACTGCCTAAGAAGATAAAATTATCCAGGAAACTGCAAAAGCAAAAAAGCAAAACAGAGCAAAAGCACTTCAGCCACTACTTGAGCTCTGAAAGAGGTTATACAGATAAATCAGGGCAATTTGGATGCCTTGCTCTGAAAAGTTTGAAAACTGAGAAATTTTCCTAAACAAAATACGGATTATGAACAAAGATCAAGACATTCTGATAAGTGAGTTTACAGGCATTATGTGACTTCCAGGGCTTTAATGAAAGGAATACAAAGAAAGGTGTAAGTATTGCAGAATAAGTCTATGGTCCAAAATGCATGGATAACCAGAGCGATCAAGAAATGGTGACACTGTTAGCAGTGCCTTCATACCCTTTGAAGAAAGTTTGATGCAGAAGTCAGAACAGTGTTTCAAATCTTTGGCCTCCTTTCAGGGTCTGCTTTGTAATGGTTGCAAAAGGTTCCTTTCTGACAGCTGCTATAGACTCATTGTTTCCTTTCTTTAGCTGAGAAGAGACAAATTTTGAGAATGATAAAGGAAATATTCTCTGGTTTTAGAGCACTGAGTACATATGTCCTGCATCTGTGATTTAACTCATGGATTTCACTTGATGAAACCAGAATTTTTTATATTGGGTCCAGGGCTATGTGGAGTTTTGTTTTGCAGAATTCAAAGTTGTTTTGGATGTGAACAGATATGGTATCCTAATTTGTGAGACTAAAAGTTATCTTGATGTAAGCACTTCATCTTCCTGGTAAGACGATGATTAGGAAAACTTTTGATTGCTGACGATGTAACCCAAGCTCCTATCTTCCAAAATTCCAAACAGGTTTGTTCCTGTGTAACAAAATCAGTATTTTCACTAAAACATTTTTAGTTGGGCTTTTTTGTTTTGTTTTTTTCCCTCCCATACTGTAAGTTTACCATTTTTAAGCATCTGATGAAGTGAGAGTTCTCCCACGAAAGCTCATGCGATAAATAAATTTGTTAGTTTTTAAAGTGCCACAGGACTCTTGTTTTTGCTGAACTAGACCGACATGTCTACCCCTTTGGAACATTTTTAGTTTGTGTCTTTTGTAATAATTATTAAGATTTTACATGATAATTGGCTTTCCTAGTTAAAAAGGTAACAAATATAAATGGATCAGCAAGGAAATGGAAAATGGTAATTGAATTAACAATATTAAACTCTTGTAACCAAAACATATAAAAAGAAATAATTGGTGGAATAGTCTAAAATAAATAAGGTTAAATTATATATAGTACTCACGAAATTCAAGCTCTTTTGACATGTAAGTTTATTTGTAAGGAAAATAATATCTCTTGAATACTATGTAATGGGCAAAATAATAAAGTAAAAAACACATGTATATCAGAGCATTTTTTCCCATTAAAATGTATACATATTATAAGCATAAAGAGATCTTAACAAGATGAAGAAAATCACTATACTAAAAATAGAAAACTCATGGTGACTATGCAGTTGCTTGATGACATTATAACCTTTAAGGGAAGTCCTCCAAAAATGATGTTAATGTGGCAGAAAACGGTGAACTTAAAAAAGAATAATTAATATAATTAATTAAAATTTTGGCTAGCGCTACAGGGTCAGAACCTCTACTCTTACAAAAAGTACCATAGGATCTTTAATAATCAGTAAGTCTGCGTCCAGCTTTTTCTTTCAGTTTCTAAATGTGGCTAGTATCAATGGGTATGTCTACACTGGCAATTTAGGTTGACTTAAGTAACCTTAAGTCGACCGAAATTACTCCGCATCCACACTGGGTTTTCATCAAGTCGATTTAATGAAAGCTTAAGTCAACTTAGAAAGAACCTCTGGTTAGGTCAACCTAAGGCTTAAGTCGACTCCTTAGGTCGACTTAAGCACAGTGTGGACTTGGATTAATCCTTAAATTGACTTTATTAAATTGACTTAAGGGCAGTTAGGTCGACTTACTAAGTCCCCGTTCAGGGTAAGCACTTTAAGTCGACTTAATAAGGTTGACTTTGCCATATGTGTTTTCACTTCTGAGTTTTCAAAACCCTTTTCAGAGCAGGTCTAGGTAGTTAAAACATTGATGGACACTGTTATTGCTATTGCTGTAAAATGTTAAGAAATGTATGTTGTATAGACAAGACCAAAGTAATCAGACCTCTGTTTCATAGGTCCTCTGAAAGAAAATATTTCCTGCAGCATTGTGCCCCTAACAATATACTGTGTCATAGGTTTCAGGTCTGACATTTAGTTTCGGGTCTGCCTTTTAGTAGACTCCAATTATTTTGTCACTAAAACTACTCCCTATAGAACCTAGATTTCTGTGAAAATTCTTCTTTTTAGGCCCAGCTCTTCATACTTTGTGAGATCTACAGTAATGTCAAAAAGGACACAGAAGTTTGTAAACATAATAGGAGAGAGGAATTTATTTTAAAATTTAATTACAGTATTTGTTCACACACAAACTGGTGTTCCTGACATATGTTTTGATTGAAAGTAAATCCATTCATAGTATAAAACAGAATAATTGTATGCATGGAGTATTTGTAGTGGTAACCCAAATCTGTATTTTCAAATAATCCATGAGAGGAAGGAATATATTGCTGTTATTGAGGCAAAGGGCTAAGGGCCAGGAGTTCCTGCCTCTGCTAGTACTTCCTGTATAATGCTGGGCAAGTTACTTACCATCACTTTGCTTCATTTCATCCATATGTAATACAGGGATATTTAAGGGGTGTTGTGTGGCTCAATTTATTTGTATTTGTAAAGTGCTTTGAGATCCAGGGATGGACAGTAATATAGAAATGCAAAAGATTTTTATTTTGGTATTTGAGAATTTAGATTTTTGGTTTGGGCTTTATTCTGTTTTCCAATACTAAATTAACATAAAATTAGTTGAACATAAGGTTTTTTTTAAAAAAAATATTTGTAAGAGAGCAGAGAAGTTTATATATTGGTGAAATTAACCCAGAGGTGGAGGTCCGAAGCAAGCCCATGTAAATCTAGCGTGTGGGCTATGCAGAGAATCTGCTGGCTGAGTCACTGTGTGGAAAAGGCTGTGCTTCTCTTAGTATGTCATAAGAAATGTGTCCACTTCAGCCCTTCAGAGGCTGCTATGGATGGTCTCATGAAGGCAAGCTGGGGAAAGGATTTTAGATCTTGTATTTCTGTGGATTTTCTGGATCCAATGCTTCCATGCAACTGGTGCAGAAGGATTATGACTATTATTCGAGGTCACTGGCTAAAGCTGTAGCCACAGAGGCACTGCACCTCACTGACTTGCTCTTGCTGAGGGGGTGGTGAATAATCTGTCTTTAATGGCTCCTTGCTCTATCTGCATAGAGCCAGAGCAAACTTCACTGTGTAGTAGCAGAAAAGGGAAGCTGAAGCACCTTGTTTGGTTCCAACAGAGAATTCATGCGGGTGGGGGAATCCATTCCAGGAATGATAACCACATTACTAACTTCATCTGAAATGAACTAAGTAAAAAAAGTAGAGGTTGGATTTCTAAATCTTTATCAGGTACATAGGTACATGTATTACTTACAATTTTGCAGTTTCAGCTTAATAGTTGTCAAATTTGGAAGTGAGGGGGATAATGCATTTTGTTTATCCTTCAGAAATTCATTCACAATGTTTTGTTAGTTCACTATAATAATGGCTATGAAAATTGATGAAAAACTAACCTTTGATTTCAGGGACAGAGAGATATAGGAAAGGAGATCAAAGACATAGGAAATGGAGCTTCCTACCTAGCCCAGCATTCCCACTGAGATGAAATCGTTTTCTCTCCCTTATAGTTACATTTCTTCCTTACTCCGTTACAGCGTTGCCTCTGTTCTTTACTGTGCCAAAAACAATGGAATGATACTGCTTCTATTCCCACCATGCGTCAATAGCAGTGAAACCATGCAGTGTAAGGATAGTTAATATTACACAATTTTCTATGTATCTAAAGAGCTTACATTTCCCAAAATCCATATTATTTCTGTTCACGTCATGTGAAGAATACATTTCATTTAGGACTACTTCTAGAAGTGCACAGCAAATGTTGCACCTACATTCTTCAGATAGAGCTTTTAATTTTTCGTGATTCATATAGCTAACTAAAAACAAATAGCTTTTCATTTAAAAAAAAAATTAAATGATTGAGTTAGTGGTCACTAATGACTTTTTCTTTTCCGGGGAAAATGTAGTGGTTAAGATTAAGTGAACACAAATGCACACCAAAGATAACATACTGATGTCAGAACGAACTCTAGTCAGTACTGTAGCTAGGTTAGCTTGTGTTCTGAGTTGCAACAAAAAAGAAAATCTTGCTTTGTATATGCTTATGACCACGATTCTTTAGTTAATCATTCGCTCACTGGAATTACAGTGTAGAGTCTTTCACAGAAAGTTGAACTGGTTAAACTTGAGGAAAAAATATAAGAAAATGCTAAAATGACTAGTTACTTCTTCTAATGAAAATCACTGCTACTATGAAACTGGTGATATATGAGTGGTGTCACTTGTGGATAAAATCTTTATAATTGTGTTCCTATCTACTCCTCATGAGCAATGAAGATCCCATGGCACTTTCAGCAAGGATATGCTGTCACTGAAGAGTTAACTCTGGTGATTGGTACCTAGGTTAGTCGAGCCATGTGTGAGTAGCCACACTGCAAAGCCATATATGAGTTACTCAGTCTTCACTGGTGCAGCACTGACTTTTGTGGGTTCCTAGGATTTCTGGCAGCATATCCCATGGTACTTTATACTGTAATAAGCTGATCAGGTCTGATTCTTTCCCACTGAATCATGAGATAACATGTCTGTTCTTCAGGACACGGGAATTGTGGGAAGGCACTGGTGGACTATCCACACTCAAGTGATATAGCTTGCGTCCTCACTGCAAAGTGGGCAAGTTACCAGCCTTGGGGTGCATCTACACTGGGAGCTTAGGTCGACTTAAGGACGCTTAAGTCAACCTAAACTACTCTCTGTCCACACTGGGCTTTCATTAAGTTGACTTAAGCATTTCCTAAGCTTAAGTCGACTTAATAACACGTGCTTTAAGGTCGATTTAAGCATTAAGTTGACTTTATTACGTCAACTCAAGGCAGTGTGGATGGGGAGTACCCTAAGTCAATCTAAGTGCCCTCCAGGCCTCCTTCCCAGAGTTCCTGGCACAGGAAGAACCGTTCCTGGCCAACCACAGGGCAGGACACAGCCCTGCCCACCCTGTTACCCAGAGCTGGCCAGGCCTGCCATCTGCATACAGGGCAGAGCAGAGCCAGCGCTGCAAGTGGGCCCCATATTGGAGCCACCAGGAAATCATGGACCTGCTGTCCATTTGGTGCAACGAGGCAGTCACTTCCCAGTTGTGGGGCAGCCACCACAACCGGGAGGTATATGCCTCCATCTTCTGGGCCTTAGCTGAGAAGGGGAATACCCGGGACATCCAGCAGGTCCGAGTCAAAATCAAGGACCTCCGACAGGTGTACCAGAAGGCCCAGGAGGACAGGCTGCGGACAGGGGCAGTCCCCACCACCAGCTGCCACTGTTATCAAGAGCTGGATGCCTTTCTGGTGCTCGCTGCTGGGCCTGCCTTCCAGTGCTCGCTGCTGGGCCTGCTGCGTCCGCAGGAGGATGAGGTTGTGCAGCACACAGCATGCCTGACAACTTCTGGGATGTTGCGCTCCCCGAGCTGCAGGTGGGTCAGGAGGGCTGTGACGACTGTGCGGCAGTGGTTGAGCCTCTAGTTGAAGAGGTCCCTGCTGGCGTCCATGTGGCCCACGTATGGCTTCATGAAGCAGGGCATCAAGGGGTAGGTGGCATCCCCCAGGATCAGGACAGGCACCTGCACATCCCCGAGGGTGATGGTATGATCGGGGAAGAAGGTGCCTGCCTACATGCGCCTGTACAGGGTGGAGTTGCACAGGATGCGTGCGTCGTGTGCCTTCCCTGGCCAGCCCACATAGATGTTGCAGAAGATCCTGTGGTGGTCCACGAGGGCCTGGAGGACCACAGAGTAGTAGCCATTCCTGTTGACATAGTCCGTGGCCCAGTGGTCTGGGGCTCGGATGGGGATGTCCGTCCTGTCCACGATGCCCCCGCAGTTGGGGAAACCAAGTCTGACAAGGCCGTCGAGGAGTTGTGCAGGTTGCCTGGGGTAACAAGGCGGGCTAGCAGGACCCGGTTGATTGCCCTGCACACCTGCATGAGGGTGGTCGCCATGGTGGCCTCCTGATGCTGAACTGCTGGGCCACGGAGTGGTAGGAGTCCGGGGTTGCCAGCTTCCACATGGCGACGGCCACTCACTTGTCTATGGGCAGGGTGGGTCGTAGTCAGGTGTCCATGCACTACAGAACTGGGGTGAGCTTGCGGACCAGCTCGAGAAAGGTCCGCGTGTCCATCCTAAAGTTCTCCAGCCACAGGTCGTCATCCCAGGTGTTGAGGATGATCCGCTCCCACCACTCGCTGCTGGCTTCGCATGCCCAGAGGCAACTAGGCACAGAGCGCGCTGTTGTGAGTGCGGCAGCTTGCAGGGGCTGGAAGGCAGGAGGCAGGCTACCATCTGCCTCCGCATGGTCAGGGTGCCAGAGAAGTCTGCTCCAGAGCAGGAGAAGCCTTCCTGGTAGCTGGCAGGTGTCACACAGCTGCCTGGCAAAGCACAGGAGAAGAGTCTGGTCCATGACCTGCTCAGGCTTCATGTTGCCAGGCATAATGGGGAAGGTGCTGAACTCACTTCCTTTTTTAAAGGAGTGGCCGGGGAGATGGGGGAGGGGGGGAACCTTCTCCGGTGCCACATGGCACACTTCCCACAGTGCACCCCTCCTAGGTTGACCTAGCCCCCAAGTCGACTTAAAAGTCTAGTGTAGACTCTCTAAGTCGACTTAATAAGCTCGAGTTAGCAAAGTCAACTTATCTTTTCTAGTGTAGACATAGCCTAAGAGAGTAGAACAGTATGCTAACCCATACCCCCACCCTGTTCTAGCTAGCTTGGTTGAAAGCACCATTAGGTTTTTGTATGTAGAAGGAAGGATTATTAGGAGGTAGTGTAACCCATATGCCTGAAAAGGCTATCTCAGAGAGACCTGCTGAGGGTGGGTTACTGTTGCTGGGCAGATTAGCTACCCACAACTAGAAACTTCCAGAAGCAGGGAGTGGTAGCATTTTGAGCATGCTCCACAGGGTGTCCTGCTGGTGTGATGTGATGTTGTCAGTCAGATGACATGAGAGCAGCAGTCTGTGCAGACAGGAGGCAGGAGCTAGCTTGAAAGGAGACCATGTGCTCAGTTTTCTGGAGAGAAGTTGAGCCAGGAGTGAACAAGATGTTTTCTCCCTATAATGGAGTCATTTGCAACAGACCTTGCAGACATGCATATGGGACTGAGGGCTGGTTGCAAAGGAGAAGGAAAAGCCTGCATGGAATGCTACAGAGGATTCCAGCAAAGAGAGAAGAAGAGGACAGCTATTTCTTGCCATTCAAGCTTCTACACTGGAACAGAGATTGTAGCTGAGAGTTGGGTGAACTCCACCTGGACTTTGGGACTCTTGGGTATCTTTCCTGCATGGTTTTCTGTAGGGATTGTTCTTGGTTAATTGTATTTTGTTTTCTTAGGATAAGGTTTATTTAGTTAGTAGTTAATAAAGTTAATTGTTATGTTTATTGTAGTAGTATTTTAATGTGGGAGTGTAGCTCTGAGCAAGCTTTGCTGTGAGTTCCATACAGACTGGATCCTGAGACTCCAGCTGCTTTCTCCATAGGGATTGGGATTGATTTCTGTGAGGCACTGGAGAAGGGCAATTAAATGAATTTAGCCCACCCGAAGGTTACAGTAACATTTGGGTAAGATCTAATGCAGCAGTGAAGAGATACATTAAGATTAGGATTTTCCTCCATTTTGCTTGGTTAGAATTTCATCTTCCACTCACAATTATGCAGTATACTCTGCACAAGCTAGTTGCCCCTTCTGGCTGCATTTCACTGGTGTGAAATATGTATATACTGTACAAGGCATTTTGGGATATTTAAGTATGAAAGGCACTAAGCTGATATATGTTTTACGGTAGATTCTTTCAACACTGTAATTAAGGTGGGAGTTATACTGTACCTTTTACACAAGAAACCAAGGTTGATCTACCCAAACTTTTCTGTATATATTTTCCAAGTAAAGCTTGAATGTTCTGAGGATTTTGAAGTAAATGTGTTAATTAATTTGAAAATTGAAAACTCAGAAATTGTCCTGAAAAACAATCACATTCTAAATCTAATTTTTTTAGGATACTTTAGCAGAAATTCAAAACTGCAGATATAGAGAAAGTTTGGAATTTTCTTTGTGGTTATATAATTAACTTGTTAATTAACAAAAAAGGGGTGGGGGGAAAGCATTATTCATCATGACCAAATCTTTGTGTGCCATGGCTAACAAATGGAGAATGTGGTTTACCTGGGTTGCTTCCATTCATTGATGTGTTACATAGATGCTTTTTAGAGGAGGTTAAGAAAGGAGTAAAACATTGTCTCTTGCTTTATACTCAGTACTGTCACTTCATCCACAATTGGGCACTAATGTGATACAAAGTATGTGGATTTTGTTATGACAAGATCTTAAATAATTCCTCCAAACCCTAAACATGTTCTTCCTCATCTTTCCCATTCTCCCCCCCAACCTCAATCTTTTTTCAGTAAAAGCCTACCTGAATGACTACTGTATTTACCTGGTGCCTTGGTATCCAAACTCAGAGAAAGGTAACTCCAGAGTTGAGTGTTTTCTGATAAGTGTTGTCTTCAGCCCACAGATACATAATCTAGAGATGTCAGCAAATCAGATCTCAGCTGATCTTAACTGCTAGGGTGCAACTTGGAGAAAAGTAGTATATTAGGCAGTAATTGGGATCCAAGTCATATAGGCCCCGACAGAGCAGTATCCACAGTTTGAAGAGTACCTAGAAATAAGCTGTAAATCAGTGCATTTGGTGAACTAGCTGGTTTCAAAGTAATGCATAAGTATAGGCCCAAGTAGAATGCACCACAGTAACCCAATGAGGGCCTGACATATAATAAATACATTATCTAAGTAATAATTAGCTAACTCAGATATATTCAAGTTAGCAGGGTCTGTTGAAATTCACCCTATGGTATTTAAGGAATCAGTTGAAGCAATCTCAGAACCATTAGCAATTATCATTGAGAACTCATGGAACATGTGTTAGGTCCAGAGCTGAAAAAGGGGCCCCGAAGCTCTGGGCTGCCCACTTTCATGGCCCCTCTCCCAGGCCGGGCCCAGACCCCTGACCCCCAAGCACAGTGCCCAGCCTGGGGTGGGCTTGCGCAGCCTTGCCAGCTGCTGGGGGAACCTCAGGCCTGAGTCCGTGGAGCTCCTGTCCTGCTCTTGGGTGGAGGCAGGGTGGGCAGGCCTTTGGTGGCTCGGCTGGGCTGGATTTTGGTGGAGCTCCCTTTTAGGCCGTGACTGCAGCCCCTAAAGCCTCTGACATAATCAGGTCCTTGTGAGGTCCCAGAGGACTGGGGAAGGGCAAACACAGTATCTATTTTTTTAAAAAGGAAACAAAGAGGTCCCAGGGAATTTCAGAAAAGTCAGATTAACTTTGATACTCGAAAGATACTGTAATAAATTATTAATTTGTAAGCACCTAATTTTATAATTTATAAGCACAGAACATCAAGCATGGAGCCATCGTGGATTTGTCAAGAAAAAATCGTGCCAGACCAATCAAATATGCTTCTTTGACAGGATTACTGGCTTGGTGGATAGGGAAGAGGAAGTAGATATCTGTGGCTATGTCTACACTTGTTAATTTAAGTTGACTGAGCTAAATCGACTTAACAAAGTCGACTTAGCATGTCCACACTTAAATTTTAAGTCAACTTAGAGGGGACCCTACAACATTGACCTAAAGCGTCCACACTGGACGCCTAAGTCGACTTGTAGGGGCTAGGTGGACCTGGGACAGGTCCATGGTGGCGGGGGGGGCACCCCTTGCCAAGTGCCATGGGGCTCAGCCTTTGCCCCATTGTACCTTGGTACAATGGGGCAAAGGGGAACAGGGACCCTGGCAGGGCATAGGGGCAGGGTGGGCAGGGCTCTGCTCTACCCTTTGGGGGGGGGCACGCCAGGCTGTGGCTGTGCCAGTCACCCTGGCAGGGAGGGCAGTGGGGAAGCCCTGGAGCTCTTAGGGCTACTCCACGTCTACACTGGCTTAAGTCGACTTTCTAAAGTCGACTTAAGTAGCAAGTCGACTTAAAACTAGGTTTTATAAAGTCAATTTAATTTTTCCTTAAGTCGACTTAAGCAGCTGCTTAAGTCGACTTAAGGAAAGTGTAGTGTAGACGCAAAGTAAATTAAGTCGATTTAAGCAAGCTTAAGTCGACTTAATTTGTAAGTGTAGATGTACCCATATAGCCTGATTTTAGTAAGGCTTTTGAGAAAGTCTAACATGACAGTCTCACAGGAAAACTAGGGAGGAGTGGTCTAGATGAGATTACTAGATGTTACGTACACAATTGGTTGAAAGACTACACTCAACAAGTAGTTATTAGTGGTTTGCTGTCAAGCCAGGATGGCATATCTAGTGAGGTCTTACAGGGGTCAGTCCTGGGTCCCGTACCATTCCATATTTTCATTCATGACTTGGATAACTGGGAGATTTTTGTCCAGCAAGGAAGTCTACCAGAACATTGATGATCTCTTCACTCTCTGCAACATTTATTAGAGTTAATTCCAGAACAGTTCAAGAAGGGTTTTAAAGTCAATATGCTTCATCTCTACTCCTTGGCTATATCTTCCAATTGAAATTTAATCGGAAGAAGGGAAATTATTTCTATTCTGTTACAGAAAACCTTGATTTGTTCAGATACTCCTTAATGGATCTTGTTTTTAATTTTATAGATACTTTTGAATCACTGGAAAAATATCTATCAAGTTACATTCCTTCAAGTTAGCCCTTTTCATTGCAATAATATCTACCAATTCACACAACCCTGTTTTTCCAGGACAAAACTTTTTTTTTTTCTTCACTTCCACTTGATTTTATCACTAAAGTGAAAACCAAATTTCATATTAACAATTCCATAATCCTACCTTGTTTTTGTTCTAACCATTTTCTCCCATCAAAGAAACCTTGCTCTACAGGAAAAGCTTCAGAGGATGTTTAACCTCCTTTCTTACAACTGAGATTTTAAGTAGTTAACAATTTGTTTTCAAGACTGCTTAATGAGTAAGACTGCCAGTAAGATAGGTGTTTATGGCCTTATGGATTAAGAGTTACAATGGTGTTCAATCCAGTCAAATCTCCCTTTCCCAACTTCGTCAAATATCACTCCACCAAAAATAAGGACATTTATTGGAAAGTAAAGCCAGAAATAATCTCTGAAATTTGAAGGCCCTCTTCTAATGATCATAGCACATTTTTATCTGGCAACATTAGTCTGATTTGTCTGTGTTGCAGTTTGCAGCCTTTATGAGAGTTCTCTGAACAGTAAAGTCCTCCTTTGTTCTGTTCATTCAGTCATTCTCTGTTAAAAAAAAATCATCATTTATTCCTTTTGTTATCATTTTCTGCCCCTGACTACCTTCCACCATCTCTTCCATCTGGAGTATGGTGTTGCTGACTACTTTTTATGTCTGTTTTATTTATTCTTCTTAATTTATTACACTGGAAGTTTGTGACTGAAAGGATCTGAGGAGGCTCGACCTAGACTGATATTTTTTCTCTTGACTTGTAGGAAGCAATAATGCTGTCAGTTCTGAGAAAGGGATAAGATACAAGAAAAGGGAGGATGGGTATGCTTTTTTTCCCTTCTCTTTTAATCTCCATCTCTTCCTTGTCTCTGTTTCTTTGGTTAACTCAGAATTCCTAATGCAAATGAATTTCATAAAAAAGACCTAATAGTTTTTAATAGTACTCATACTGCATAATAATAATTCTTAGCACTTAGTCTATTTTATAATCCTTTTGGGGAAAAATTTTTTACTCAGGCAGTTCTTCACTTTTGTGGTTCCAATATATAGATAGTGAAACAAGATACTATTAAAATTGTCAATGGTATAAAAATAAAAAGGACATAGTTGTATATGAGTTGAGACTGTGTATTTAATAATTTATCAATCTGTTTGATGCAGGTTTTTTCATATTTTTTGCTATTTGCATGAATGTTGAGATTTTAATAATGGTAGTTACATATCTTGTAAACAGTTAAATCTGCAGTTGCTATATGTTACATAAAATGTGCTTGATAAGTACATTAAGTAACATCAAATGTGATGTTTGCTAGTCATATATATATATATATATATTTGTGCACTGATAAAACAGAAATATTCCAGATTTCAACTGGAAAAGACACTGAAAAGAAGAGCAAGAATAAAAAGATTCATAGATGGTATGTGGAACAGTGATATCCAGCCTCTTCAGCTTGAGGGTGGAACATATTGTCTTCAAAAGATCAAGGGGCCACAATCAGTATGTCAGGCGGATTCTGTGTCCTGTTCTGCTACCAGTCAGGCAGCACCAGAGGAGCAGAAACTACTTGTAAGAATCCTTGTAGGGATTTCTGCAGCATAGGGGAATCCCTGCAGGAATGAAGGCTGCATAGCTGGCTCTTCTGCCTCCCTTTCCACAACTCCTGGAGCTCTATCCTCTCTCTTAACTACCATGGATGGGGCAAATGGGAGCCATCTTTGACTATGTTCTCCTGTTGTCTCAGGCAAAGTCACTTAGACTCCTATCTTGCTTTCACTGGGGCTCCCACAGTCCATTAGGGAGTCAGACATTGAAGACCCCAGAGTTATTTTCCCTTATTCCTCTGCCATGTAATAGGCATTAAGTGGTGGAGCTGCTGAATAATTACTCAGTCTTGATTAGGGCATGCAGGTGAATGAGGACGGACACAAGGATGGATTTAAGTGGCAGGCTACAACTTGATTAAGATGGTGCCCCACCCCAGTGTCATCTGTCTCATCTACTTGTATCTTAGTGGGTACTGGGAGGTCACAGGGCTCTCATCATATTACCCAGGACTCAGCCAAAATGAAAAAAAGAGGCTCCAAAAGACCAGAACAAGGGTTTAAATTAGTGAGAGGTGGAGAATGGAGAGTGAGGAGTCAATTCATTTCCCTCTGGCTGGCAATAGGAGGCAGAGACTGCTTGGAATATGAGGGATTGCCCTTGCCTCTTTCTGGCACGTACTTCTCCCCTAAACCCTTCCCTCTGGGGCTGTTGACCACTAACCAGTCCCATCAAGTTTTCCATCTATTGAATCAGGTAGATGGCATACTGACTCCCTTTAGTACCGATATGGGAGGCAGTGCTCCTTAGCACCTGGCCATAGTGGTGGGGCTCAGGGAACACACTTTCAGTTCACAACCAAATGCAAATTTTCTTTTTAACTCAGTCACATTTGAGGTCCACAATGCTGAGCTTTGAGGCCAAAGGTAGTCCAGAATCACAGATTGGCACACATTAATATGGACTATATTATTTCTTAGAGAGACAAGGTCGTTGATGTAATATCTTTTATTGGATCAACTTCTGCTGGTGAGAGAGGTGAGCTTTCAAGCCATACACCGCTCTTCTTCAGGTCTGAGAATCAGAATCAGAAATGTAGGATTAGAAGGGATCTCCATGGGTTATCTAGTCCAATGGTTCCCAACCTGTGGCCTGTGGACCACTGATGGTCCGTGAGGGTACTGCAGGTGGTGCCTGGGGTCGGGGTGGGAGGAGATAATATAATAATAATATAATCCCTTCTCATTAGGTAAGTGTTATCTTTTTCCCACTGGTAGGCAGTGCAGGTAAATGTACTGTGATGAGTACAATATGTTTGTGTGTAAGCATAATAAATTATTAGAAATAGCTGTGTTTTTAATACCCCTTGATATATAAGTTTGACTCCCGTCAGTCATAGGCTATGTTAAAAATGTTTAAAATGGCTTGCTTATGTAGTGGTCTGCAAAAGCTTTCAATGACATAGTGGTCTGCATAAAGGACAAGGTTGGAAACCTCTGATCTAGTCCAGTCCCCCAAAGAGAGGACTACATAATAAATAGATCATTCCTGACTGATGTTTGTGTCACTTGTTTTAAAAATCTCCAATGATGGAGATTTCACAACCTCCTTAAGTAATTTGTTCCAGTGCTTAACTACCCTGACAGTAAGTTTTTCCTATTATCCAGTCTAAATCTCCCTTGCTGGAACCCTTCTTGTTTTATCCTTAGAGGTTAAAGAGAACAACAATCTTTCACTCTCCTCCTTTTAACAGACTATTCTGTACTTGAAAACTGTTATCATGTATCCCCCCGCATCTCGACTTCTCTTTCCCAGACTATATAAAGCCATTTGTTTCAATCTTTACTCATAGGTAATGTTCTCTAGACCTTTAATCATTTTTGTTGCTCTACTCTGGGCTTTCTCCAGTTTGTCCACATCTTTTCTAAACTGTGGCATCCAGAACTGGCTACGGCCTTATCAGCATGGTGTAAGGTGGAAGAATTTTTTTCTCATGTCTTGCTTACAACACTCCGGACAGGCCATTCTACCTTGAATTGTCCCTTCGAACATGTTCTAAGTATACTTGCAGTTAACTGTGAAGATAGGAGTACCTTTCCCAGACTTGAAGAAAAGCTCTATGGATGCATCTACATTGGCAGTTTAGGTCGACTTAAGGATGCTTAAGTTGACCTAAACTACTACGTGTCCACACTGGGCTTTTATTAAGTCGATTTAAGCATTTCCTTAAGTCAATTTAATAACGGCTTAAGATGACCTAATAACACCTACTTTAAGGTCGACTTAACGCTTAAGTCGACCTTATTAAGTCAACTTAAGCCATGTGGATGCCCTAAGTCGACTTAATGCCCTAGGTCGACCTAGGGCCAGAGGGAGCAGGCTTGGGGAGAAGGGAGTCCTTCTCCCCCGGGGACAAGGGGCTCCCCCCAGGACAAGGGAGCCGCCGGCGGCTTCCCCGGGGAGAGGGTAGTTGTGCGCAACTGCCTTGTACTCGGGGAGAAGGCAGCCGTGTGCGGCTACCTTCTCCCTAGGGGAAGCCGCCCATGGCTCCCTTGTCCTGGAGACCCTTGGCTCCCTTCTGCCAGAGAGCCCCGGCTCCCCTAGCCCAGGGAGCCGTGCCTCTCCGTCGATCTAGGCAGTTGACTTAAGAATCTAGTGTAGACTTTCTAAGTCGACTTAACAAGATTGACTTTAAGTTGACCTTGTTAAGTCAATTTAACAGAGTCGACTTAACTTTGTAAGTGTAGACATAGTCTATATGGCTCAAAAGCTTGTCTCTTTCATCAACAGAAGTTGGTCCAATAAAAGATACTACCTCTCTCAGCTTCTCTCTCTAATATCCTGGGACAGCTACAGCTACTGCTGTACTGCATATTAGTACTTCACATTTATGTTTAGATTAGCTGATACAGTGTAACAAACAAAAAATTAACATCCATATATAGAATTTCTCTGTAAATGAGATAATACTCCTTCATTTTCATTTTTAGGAGTATAAACTGCAACCTTTAAATTAGCCTGCCATTATATCTAAGTCCCCTTGTGCATTAGAGCTAAGCAAAGTGAGAATTTTCTATAGAAGTATTCTGTTAAAAATTAATTAGTGCTAGCCATATCCTAAGTAAAAGTTAATTACACTGTTATTTTATTTAAAGAATTAGATTATTTTACTAAGCATTTATATGGAGCTGATTTTGTTCAACATCTTCATTAATGATCTGGAGGATAGAATGGATTGCACACTCAGCAAGTGTTCAGATGGCATTAAACTGGGGGAGTGATAGATACCCTGGAGGGCAGGGATAGGATACAGAGTGACCTAGACAAATCAGTGGATTGGGCCAAAAGAAATCAGATGAGGTTCAATAAGGACAAGTGCAGACTCCTGAATGTAGAACAGTAAAATCCTTTGCACTGCTACAGACTGGGGACCGACTGGCTAGACAGCAGTTTGGCAGAAAGGGACCTGGGGTTTACAGTGGATAAGAAGCTGGATATAAGACAACAGTGTGCTCTTATTGCCAAGAAGGCTAATGGCATATTGGGCTGCATTAGTAGGAGCATTGCCAGAGATTGACAGAAGTGATTATTCTCTTTATTCAGTATTGGTGAGGCCTCATTTGGAGTACTGTTCCAGTTTTGGGCCTCCCACTACAGAAAGGATGTGGACAAATTAGAAAGAGTCCAGCGAAGGGCATCAAAAATGATTAGGAGGATGTAGCACATGACTTAAGAGGAGAGGCTGAGGGAGCTAGGCTTGTTTAGTCTGCAGAAGACAAGACTGAGTGAGGGATTTGATAGCAACCTTCAACTACTTGAAAGGAGGTTCCAGGGAGGGATGAAACTAGGCTGTTTTCAGTGGTAGTAGATGACAGAACTAGGAGCAATGGTGGGGAAGGTCTAGCTTGGATATTAGGAAAAGCTTTTTCACTAGGGGGGCAGTGCAGCACTGGAATGGGTTACCTAAGCAGGTGGTGGAATCTCCTTTCTTAGAAGTTTTAAGGTGCGATTTGATGAAGTCCTGACTTGGATGATTTAGTTGGGATTAGTCTTGCTTTGAGTAAGAGGGAGAGAATGCTTGTGGAATCACATGGAGTGCTCTGTGCACAAGATTGCACTCCAAAAGGCAGGAGAGGAGAGAGTGTGGTCTCCTGGTATTGCAAAGGGCAGAACTACTGCTTATTCACTGCGCACCTACTTCCAAACATAAGCTGCTTTCAGATGCAGAAAAGGCTTCCTATAGCTGCTCACAGTTTACAGTCTTCTCCCACTTCAGTTGCTATTGCCACTCATACATCTTTGCAGATGAACTGTCTCAAAAATACATTGGCAAATAGCTTAGGAAGGGCAGAAGCCAATTGTTATGTTAGATTTGTTCAGACTGAAAGATATGCTTCTTCTTTCTCTGGTGCCTAGTAAAGGCATAGCTCTTCCACTGAACCATTTTAGGATTACTCGATTCTCTTATGGAACAAAGAGGAACAAGTCTTCAAAATATCAGTGTAGCTTTGCAAAGTAAAATACTATCAAACTGTGATAGTTCCACACTATTGTAGGAAGCTAAGTAATTGAGACAAACACCACACTGTGGCATCCCGGAGTGCTGTGTGTGTGTGCCAGGCTATTATGATTTTGCCTTGTATTTTGATTTATGATATGTATGGCCTACTTGAAGTACATTTAATTCAAATTTGGCCCATCAGAGCAAATGAGTTTGACAGCCTTGCTCTAGCTCTTAAAGCCTTTAAATCAAAATTGGATGTTTTTCTAAAATAGAAATTATGGCCTTGGTGAAGTTCTACAGTCTGTGTCATGCAGGAGGTGAGACCAGATGATCTAAATGGTCCCTTTTGATTTTAAAATCTATGTATTTATGAAGTGGCTATAAACCAGATTGGAAGACTCAGAAATAGAAAATCAAAAGAGGTGGGAGACAGAACCATCAAGGATTTGAGAGGAAGAGGAAACAGGATTATAGCTAGAGAGGCAGGGGTAGTTGGTGAAGAACTTTTTTCAGAGTAGTAGCTATGGGAGTGCGCTTAAAGTCAGATGAAAGGGATCCCAAGGGAAAATGAGCAACAAAAGTCAAAAGATGAGAGAAATGAGGGAAGATTTGAATCAAGAGAGGATGAGAAAGAAAGAATTAGTTAGATGTTAGCGAAATTACAATATAACAATAAATTTGTCATATTTAGGAACAGAAGTGTATGACATAGGATTTGTCATGCTGGATATGTGGGATGGGATAGAGATATATGGCATGACATAGGATTTTTCTATACTAGAAGGAGTGCTGGCAAACCAGGAAGGGCCAGATCAAGGCTCCTGATGGCCTGGGACTGTGCACTTTTATGGTGTCCCCCCTCCCTCCTACTGCAACAGCACCCAGCTTGGGGAGTGGTGCGATGCTTGCTGGGGGGACTGCAGCCTGGGCAGCCTGGGGGTGGGGTGAGCCAGCATTCAGCAGTGGGGGGAGAGGGGGAGGTTGGTCAGCAGCTTGTAAAGACTCTCCATTAATCCAGCCCTGAAATCAGGTCCAGTGTCCTTCCTCCGGCTGTGGCCAATATTTGGTGCTTCAGAGTATGGCAACTCTTCCCTCACAATATGAAGCTTGCCAATTTGTACAATAATGTTGTGGGGGAAAGAAAAGGAAGGAAATTTTTATAAGGAAATAATTTCCATAGCAGCAAGTTACATTTCATGTAACTTTCATAATATAATGTCTGATGTTGGTAACCTGCAAGTATTAAGATTCTATATACCCAGAAGTTTCAAATGATCACGTGTAGTAAGAGTTCCTACTTGAAATATCTTCCTGTCTATACAGAAAAAAAACCAAACAAAAAACCCCCCCAAACAACAAACAAGCAAACAAACAAACAAAAAACAATGTCATTTGAAGGGGAAACAGTGAAAGCAAAGCAAGTTTTCATTGTTGTTGCAGGTGGGACGCCCGAGGACAGGCTGGGGCCAGCAACAGTTTGGGGTTTGTTGCCCGGAGTGCGCAGCACCAATAACCACACCAGGGCAGAGAAACACTCTAAGGTTTATTTGAGATCTCAAGCAGGCACACGGAGACAGGCACGTCTCAAGTCATGCACACCCCACCCCCGTTGCAGTGACCCTTATATAGACAGGTTGTTTACTTCAATACTTTTCTCTTTGTAAGCGGTGAAAGTACTCTCCCCCTTCTCTTAGAGAGCAAACTTTGACCGATTTCCACTGGTACTTTCAGGGCTTGTTATCTACTTTGCTTCCTGAAACCGGGGAACATCCTTATATGGTTGGTGTTATTGTGTCCCAGCTGTGTCTGAGTCTGGAGCAGAGGGGCTTCATCGGCACTATGGCCTTCCACCCCCCCCCCCCCCCCC
>ML685784.1:409646-525852 GCA_007922175.1 Pelusios castaneus
CCCCCCCCCCCCCCCGAGTTACCCAGTGCGCAACCCCAGATGCAGCCAGGGGCATCAACAAGTCCCCCCTTTGGGAGAGCTCAGATTCTAGAAAGCTGAGTCCTCTCATACTCCTGTGACAACAATGAATTCAATTCAGAGGAAGGCTTGGTCTGTGCATACAAGGCTGGAATGGAGGGGGTGGGGGAAGCACAAAGGTGGGCCAAAACAGCCTTACAGCAGGCTAAAAATAAAAGACAGCAAATACAAAGAACTAATCCTGTGAGGAGAAGGCGCACAATGCTCATAGTACAATTATTTTGGAAAATGGAAAGCTTGTGGTCATCCCGGGTAAAACCCCGGGGGGCAGGGGTTATACTTGCACTTAGCGAGGATTGCATTTAAACAATAATTTCAGTCCATAGTCCGAATTGTCCAAGTCCTTAGAAGGTTGCACAGTCCATGTATCTTGATCCTGAGGTTGGGGTGCTGGCTTCAGCCGGGAGTAGTGGATCCAATTCTTGTGTCCCTCAACCTTAGCCGCGGTGTGGGTAACCAGGAGAACTGTAAAGGGTCCTTTCCACCGCTCCTGGAGGGGTTCGTCTTTCCAGCTCCGGACGAGGACGGAGTCTCCGGGCTGGAGGGAGTGAGCCGGGGTTTCTAGCGGAACAGGCTGAGCATCTTTCACAAACCTGTGAAGAGAAGACAGAACAGCAGACAACGAGGACAAGTATTTAGATAACATTGTCTCCCCTAAGACCCACTCTCCTAGCGGAACCAGGGCACCATTCATTGGCCAGGGGCGTCCAACAAGGATCTCACAGGGGCTTAAACCCAACCTCCCCTTAGGCAGTATCTGAACCCGCAACAGGGCCAGTGGCAAGGCGTCCGGCCACTTAAGGGTGGTTTCTTGGCAGATTTTAGAGAGATGTCGCTTGAGAGTCTGATTAGTCCGTTCAACGACCCCGCTGGCCTGGGGTCTCCAGGGAGAGTGTAGCTTCCATTGTAGTTGCAGAGTAGAGTAGTTGCAGAGTAGTAGTTGCTGTGCGTAGACCGGACGGGGGAGATCTTCTAAGGCTGGGGTGAGAGCGCCCACTAGGGCAGTTTCTTCTAAGGGGGAGCTGGAGGCTGCGCGCTTGGCTTCCCGGTCAGCTCAGGCATTTCCCCGAGTTATGTCCTGATCCTCCCTCTGGTGGGCCCGGCCGTGTACTACAGCCACCTCAGCAGGCAATTGAACGGCTGCCAGTAAACAGAGGATCTGTGAGTCGTACTTAACGAGGTTTCCCTGGGCTGTTAGCATCCCCCGCTGCTTCCATAGACCTGCATGGGCATGCAGTACCCCAAAAGCATACCGGGAATTGGTGAAGATGTTAACCCGCTTATTGGCGTATGGGATACTGGCGGATTCTCACTGGGGTTTTCCCTGAGAGGAGCTGGATTGTAACTGGAGTAATGTGAGAGGCTTTCCCGGGAGCCTCTGTGGCCCACACTAGGGGATAAACCTGGTCCTCCCAGTGTGCTAACTCCTGTGCTTCTTGGGCTTTTCCCTGAGGTTCCACTACCATGAGCCAGGCATGCTCTGGGGCAGGTTAAAAGTGATTTCGTCCTGCGTGAAATGCAGAGTGGCTCCCAGCTTACAGAGGAGGTCCCTTCCCAGTAAAGGGGTGGGACAGTTGGGGAGGTAAACCATGCGATGGGAAATATGTTTGTCCCCCAAAGTACATTTTGCGGGGGCATAGACAGGGCACTTGACCCCCTTCCCGGTTGCCCCAATTACAGTTAAGGAATCTTCGACGGGCAGGTCTAATGGTTGGTTGACCGCTGTCCGAGCTGCCCCCGAGTCCACTAGAAAACTTATTTCTGAGTTGCCCATCCTCATCTTTGCACGGGGTTCAGGTGGTGGGCCCTGCGGTCCTCCCCGACCTCCCTACTCAGGACTTGCCACCTCCATCATGGGGGCCACCTCCCGGTCTGGGCACTCGTTCTTCCAGTGCCCCTCCCTCCGGCACCTGGCACACTGGTTTCACCCCAACCGCCACTCCATAGGGCCCGGCCTACCTCGTCCTCACCCTCTGGGTGGTCTTCCTTCCGGTGCTCTTCTGGAGTCACTAGCCGTAACTGCGGCTACCATCACTTTTACCTGCCATTTGTCCTTCTCATCTTCTCGGAGAGAGTAGGCCCGATTGGCAGTCTCTAAAATTACAGGGTCCCACCTTGGATCTATAAAGGGGACTTGATTCGGGGCTGTCGGGGCATCATTTGGGTTTGCCTCGTGCCTTCGCTGTGCCTCTTCCCTAGCCTTACAATTACCTGTTGCCTCTCAACTTCGGACAGGAGGGTTCTACAGTCGTATCAGTCCGGCTTGTGACTTGCCAGACACTCTTCAAACACGGACATAAAGCAGCTGGGGTTAGTTGAAAAGTCCCCGGCTTGTGCCTTGAAGGCGGCCAAGTCCACCGGGTTAAAGGGGACATGAGTGTAGACCTGCATGGTAGTAGCTGGTCGATTGTCACCCCCTTGACGAGAGATTGTAGTCTCAGTTATAAGAGGGTACATGCCCAGGGGCCCCCCTCCCACTCCCTGATCTCTGGGGCCCTCATCCCTAACTAGAGGGGGTATCGGGGCCGAAGGGGGTGCCAGTTCCGCCATTACAGCCATGGGAGGGGATGGTCTGCTCGAAGACGCCTCCGACCCGGTCGCGACCAGACTATATTTCCGCAACAGCTCTTTTCGGTCCCGTAGAGCCATAAACAGCTGGGCATACATATGCTCATTCCACTTCCCGGTGCACTGGCAAAACAAAAGAAGCTGGAGAATGGTGTTATAATTAAGGGAGCCCCCTTGAGGCCATTGCTCCTGGTCCCCTAGCTGATACTGTGGCCAATCAACAGAACAAAACCTTTTCAGTTGTTTCTTAGTCATGGGGTCTGACCCCAAACCTTTCCAGTTTAACAGAATGCATTCCAAGGGGGTACAATACCCTGGGCCCTTCCCTTGTCCTTGCCCCATACCTTCCCGGGACTACCCCTGGGCATCCCCAGGGAAACGGACTTACCACCAAACGGACTAGTCCTACCTGTAGACCCAGATGCAGCCAGGGGCATCAACATTGTAATTACAAAAATGCTTTTGGTATTTTTAATAGGTATATATTTTTAAAAAAATGCCCACCCTTTTAATTTAGCTCAATATATGGGACTGTGTGGTGGGGTTTACAGACTCTACACAGAGACTAAGGAAGTGAAGGAGGAGCAGTACTGGGCCAAGGAAGCTCTACTCCTCAGCAGTCAAGGAGCATGCTACAAATGGAGGATCTGCTCAAAAGGGGGTTGATAGTCAAGCAAGGGAAGAGAGCGGAGAGACTGAAGGGAGGAAGCCAGTTTGCAGCTTCCATGACAGAGCATTCCTCAAGAGAAGGGTCTGGTCTTTTGGTAAGACCCCAACCAGTAGGGGAAGGGCCTGATCTTTTTCCCTTTCCTTCTCCCATGAGAGGGGAGAAAAACTGAACACAGGGAACAGAGCTGGGGAATACTTATTTGTCTAATGGAGCTGCTGAGGCTGATTGAGAGCTTCCTGCTGGAGAGGAAATGGGGCTGCAACCACACCACATAACCACAGAAGATTAAGGTTGTAAGGGACCGCAGGAGGTCATTTAGTCCAAACCACTGCTCAAAGCAGGACCAACCCCAACTAAATTATTCAAGGCAGAACTTTGTCGAGGTGGGCTTTAAAAACCTCTAAGGATGGAGCTTCTACCACCCCAAACTGAAAAGAGAGAGGGGAGATAAGTAGTCCAGGAAAGGCTGGTCAGGTGCGTCTGGAAGAAGCAGCTGGGACACTCCATGCCTCCCTCTCTTTGCCTCTGGGCAGGGACTTGGAGAGGGAGGGCCTGGATATTCTGACCTCCACATCTTCCCCTGTCAGATTGGAGAGCAACAGATTGCAGTTTAACTCCAGGGCCTGCTAATTGTCATGCATAGCCCATCCCAGGACTTTGAAGGTGGAAAGAGTGTCAAGTTCTGGCCTATTCTGTGAGTTTTACTACACTTTAACAATCTGAGTCTATCCTTTCCTTCCATCAAATCCATTTGAGTGCTATACTCATTGAAAGATTTTAAGGCTAGAAAAGACAATTGTGAATTCTTCTTGCATAACACAGGCATAGGAGTTGCCTCAGTTAATTCCTGCTTGAAGTCCAATAGCTGTTGTTGAACTAGAGAATATCTTTGAGAAAAATGTCCTGTCTTGATGTAAAAATTCTGAGTGATGTACAATTTACCACAACCCTAGGTAAGTTGTTCCATTGGTTAATTACCCTCACTGTTAAAACTTTATTTCTAGTTTGAATTTGTCTAGCTTCAATTTCCAGCCATTGGATCTTGTTATACTTTTGTCTTTTAGAGCCATCTTATCACTTTTCTGTTCCCCATGTAAGCATAGATTGTGATAAAGCTAAGCTTTAATCTCTTTTGGAGAAGCTAAATAGATTGAGTTCCTTGACTGTGTGATATGTTTTCCTATTCTTTAATCATTCTCATGGCTCTTCTCAGAATCCTCTCCAATTTATCAATATTCTTCTTGAAGTGTGGCCATCAGAAGGGGGTAAATCATTTAGCAGGGGTCACACAAGTGCCTCATACAGGAGTAATATAACTTCCTACTCACTATTCCCTAGTTTATATATACAAGGATCCCATTAGCCTTTTTGTTCACTGTGGGCTCATGTTCAGCAGATTAGTCACCATGACTTCCAGATCTTTTCAGTGTCATTGGTTCCCAGGACAGAGTCTATCAACCTTTCATTTTTAATGAGTGACCTTATATTTGGCCACATTAAATTTTTCCATTTCAAGTGTCGGATGAAGTGGGATTCTACCCACGAAAGCTCATGCGATAAATAAATTTGTTAGTCTTTAAAAGTGCCACAGGACTTCTTGTTTGTTTTATTAAATTTAAATCACTTATTATTTGTTTGTGTCCAGTTTACCAAGTGATTCAGATTATTCTGTATCAGTAAGATGTACCCTTTGTTATTTACCACTTCCCTAGTCTTTAATCATCTACAGATTTCATCAGTTATGATTTTATGTTTTCTTCCAGGTCATAGATTTAAAATAATTAAATAGGGTAGGATCAATAACTGACCTCTGCAGCATCAAATTAGAAACATGTCTACTTGTTGAGGATTGATTCATCTTCTCAGTTACATTTTGAGACCTATAAACTAACCAGTTTTTAATCCATTTAATGTGTGCCATCTTGACGTTGTGCCATTCTAGTTTCTTAATCACAATGTCATGCAATTCCGTGATATGCCATAGAGAAATCTAAGTATATTATATTGACACTATTGTATAATTGTGGCTTTTTGGAGGAACTAACAAAGTGTGTTCTTAAACAGTTTGCAATTATCATTTGCTGTTTTTCTGTTTAAATTCTTTCTCCAAGTAAATTCGACTCACAATTGTTTTCAGCTTTGTGAAATTGGTTTTTTAAAACACCAAGTATTTACCTGATTGCTTTACACATAACAAATGCAATCAAAGTTTGCAAAAATAACCACTAATTTTTAGTTCTGCGATTAATTCCTTTTTATCTGTCAACATGATGTCTAATATAGAATCCTTTTGTGTTGGTTGCAATACTTTTTGAGTTAGGAAATTAACATCTAAACATTTTAAAAATTCCAGTGATATGTTAGCACCCTGAGTCTGCCAACATATTTTAATAGGATTGAGTCCCTCCTGATAATGCAGATTTGTCCTGTAGATAGAAGCTTAAGCAGTTGGAGGTCCTGGTCTCTTATTTGATTTGCTAGTCTTTAGCATACACCAACTAGTAACAGATCTTCTGCTTTATCTGTTAGAATTTAGATCCATAAGCATTCATTTTCATTTCCTTCTGAGTTGTCAATGACTTTCTCGAAAATGGCATAATCTCTTCCGAGTCATGCTTCCACTCCACTTTTATCCATTCCTAAATTAGTTATAACTAATGATTTTAGCATTCCAGTCATGTATACCTTCCCACAAGGTTTCAGTAACACCAATTAGGTCAAATTCATGTTCATAAATTAGATATTCTAACTTCTCTTGTTTATTACCGAGTCTCCTAGTATTGCTATATATGCAATTAAGGAATTTATCCTCCTAACATTCCTTTATGCCTTAGTTAATTTTATTCTTAACATCTTGATTTTTGTGTTAAATGAGTGCTTTTCTCACTCCTCCTTTGTTATTTGCTGAATGCCTTCCTAAATAGTCTAGATATCCTATCTTCAAGAAAACTGGCTTCCCTTCTACTTAGATATAGGCCATCCAAACTGTACAGACCCTCCTTTACAAAATGAAACCTTTCTATATTATGCCACTTACCTAACTAGTGGTTCACTTCCAGAATCTTAAGATTTCTCTCTTCCTTCATATGTGAGACAAGAAAGATCTCAGAGGATATCACTTGGACATTTTCCTTCCATACCCATCTGATCTCCCTGAAGTCATATATAATCTGTGAGGTGTCATTAGTGCCATAACCCTTTTACCAAGCAGAGCCGGCAGCAGGAAAGGGCTGGGTTCTATGTTTAGGGGTTCCTGTCAATGATGCAACACCAAACCAGCTTGAGTCCCCACCCAGTCTTCTGGGAAATTACACACTATCCTTGGGTGCCCTAAAAGGCAATACTTCCTCCCTTGCAAGCCTTCCTCCCTTGCAAGCACAGAGTCTTTGTCAGAACTAGTGAAAATCTCAGGAGCTAGCCCCCTCATCCCCTCCCTGTTGCTTGTGTTACAAGGCTGGGCCTCCCTCTGCCACTCTTTTGAGCTCTGTTTAGGTGAGAGTGAATTTTTCATCAGAACAGGGTAACACAGTTCATACAATCAAAGGACCACATACAATCAGAGGACAACATTTCATTGCCTCTTCAGTTAAAACAAAAGGGATTTGTGACCCAAACCAGCCATAATAACCATTTTCCATCATGCCCAGCACCCAGGTGGGTTTATCTATACACAGTGAAATTAGGCTAAGTACTTAATTTTCCTCATGCAAATACAAAGCCCATGCGACTAAGGTACCCCCTTTCAGCTGACTGAGCAGGGGGAGTGCCCTCAGGTACTCAGACCTTGCTGACAGTGCTAATGTGCACCCTCATTGGTGGGTCCTTGCTCCCTGACTTCAGAAGCCTCTCCAGTGTTATTTACATCTAATTATGCTTTCTAGGTGTGCCCTTCTGCCATATGTTGCTAGTGGGGATTCCCTCTCTCCTCACACTGATTGAATGGGTTCAATCACCTGTCTCCAAAACAAGAGATGATAGATTCAAACCACAGCATAGCAGATTTAGATTAAATCTCAGGAAAAACTTCCTAACTGTAAGAACAGTGGGACAATAAAACAGACTGCCTAGGAGATTGTGGAAGCTCCTTCACTGGAGGTTTTCAAAAGGAGGCTGGATAGCCATTTGTCTTGGATGGCTTAGAGCAGCGGTTGTGAAACTCTACCACTTAACGTACCACCAACATAAAACGGCACCATCTTTAGTACCACTGCCAATAGATCAATGCACTGGACCAGCTGGTTGTGGTATAATGGTGCGGAGAGAGGGAGGAAAGGGACAGAACCAGAAGGGGAGAGTGGTAGAACCTTGCATATCCTCAGATATCTGCTTCATATCCACAGATATCGGATCATTTTTTGGCAGATGTGGATCTCCAAGATAGGGAAGCAACCGTCTGCAGCTCATAGTCTTTGAGATCAGGGCTGGGAGCTGTTCTCCTATCAGCTGTTCTGCTGGGATGCCTGGCCAGCAGGGGAGCATTGCAGAACAGCTAATTGGCAGTTAGCAGGGGAAGCCCAGCAGACCAGCTGATTGGTGTCCAGCATAGGAACCCCATTGAACAGCTCTTCTCCTCAAGGTTCCCCTGACCATCACCGATCAGCTGTTCTTCAGAAACTCAGAAAACCCCCCCCTCAAGACCTGTTCAGTGGGGCTCCTCTGCTGGCTGCCATCCAGCTGTTCCGTGGGACTTCTCTATTGACTAGTAGGGGAGTTGATTGGTGACTGGCAGGGGAGCCCTGCAGGACACCACTGTTCAGTGGGGCTCCCCTGCTGGCCGCCAGTTAGCTGTTCTGTGGGGCTTGACTGCTGGCCAGAAGAGCAGTCCTGTGGAACAACTCATTGGTGGTCAGTAGGGGAGACCCACTGAACAGTTGATCGGCATCTGGCAGAGGAGCCCTGTAGGACACAGCTGTTCTGCTGGCCACCAATTAGCTGTTCCATGGGGCTGACAGGAGAGCCCCATGGAATTAGCTGTTCTGCAGGGCACGTTGCATGCCTATCAACTCATGAGGATCACCAAACTTTGGAGGGCGGTCCAATAAAATGATTGCCATGGATGTGGATCCATGCTGCTCGGTGATGGGTCAGCACTGGAGTGGCTCCTGGTTAGGTGCTGTGGATCCTGGCCAGCAGCTGTGTGTTGGGAGGGGGGGCATGGGCTGAGAGAGCAGAACAGCCAAGCCGCTGTGCTGCTTTCAGGGCCGATGCTGGAGCAGGACACAGAGTGCCACTGGAGGTTCTGTGGCTGGCCCCCAGCAGCAGGTGGATGTGTACCATTTGGAGGTGGCTTGCATACCATCGGTGGTATGCATACCAGCATTTGGGAACCACTGGTTAGATACAACAAATCCTGCATCTTGGCAGGGGGTAGACTAGATGACCCTTGCAGTCCATTCTACCCTATGATTCTATCTCATGTCTTGGCTCTGGGAAGGCGGTACATCATCCTGTTGTCACCCTGCCCCTTGAAAAATATTCTTTTAATTCTGCTTAGCATAGAATGTCCAACAAGGATCCTTGGTCTTTCTTAGACAGCTGGAGATATTTGTGGACATGCTCGATTGTCTTTTGGAATGAGCTGAGCAGTTATCCACAGGTGTTTCCTGTACAAGTCTCCATTTGACCAATTGGCTCTTCAGAGATATTTTCTGCAGTTTCCATTATAAGTCTGCTCAAGGAACAACAATGTTCACTCATACTGTGGTTTCCAGGTTTCTAAAAGGCCTTGCTTATGCCTTTCTACTAATGAGACAACTAGTCTTCTCTTAGGATTTAATTTTTGTGCTGAAAAGCCTGATGGAAGCAGCACTGGGATCCCCAGAAGTTCTGTTCCATTGCATATTTATCATTTATAATTGCCTTTCTCTACCACATGGTGTCCTCTCACAGATAGGTGAAGTTCAAGTACTGATGGTAATCCACCGTACACCACTGCACACAAAGATAAAGTAGCTCTTAAGTCATATCCTAATTTAATTCCCACATATTTACACACTTCTACATGAAGTGGTGTATTTCTCCCCTTGTTTCTTTCCCTAATGCCTAGGCCGACACAGAAGCTCATTTGCATACACTTGACTTGAAAGGACTCTGTTTCTATATTGGACATTTGTAGAGTCCTCCAATTCTACATCCATTGCATGCACTGAGAGATTGCACCTGTGAGAACTTATGCACCATATGATGAGATCTGGAGGGCAGCAACTGGTTATACATACCATCTCAAAATGGACAGATGGACATTCAGGAATCAGTCAGATTAAGCTTGTGACAAAGTGTTTTCATTTAAATAGAAAGACATATTAATAGATTCCCAAGTCTTTACCTCCCACACAAAGTAAAGACATGCACTCCTAATAAGTGGGACTTAAAATATTGGCAGCACATCCCTGTGGCATATTTTTGCCAAGCAGACACTGAAAAGCTACATGTCTTTCAGCTCCAAAAGCATGGGGGGTGAGAGAGAGAGAGATTAGCATAAAAAGAACCCTGGAAAACCTAAGCTATATTGAATTGTGATGGTTCAAAAGTCTTTATTCTTTCTTTGGAAGCAAATGTGCATATACCACAAAATAGATATACCTCATGTAAATTTATGCAACTCCATTTATTTCAGTGGAGTTCCAACCACAGACATGCAATCTCAATTTTCCTAACTTTTTCTAGCTGTATTCCTTTTCTTCTTTAAATCTTTTTCTTTTTATATTGCTCAATAATTTGTCTTCTAACTACATAAGAAGGCACAACATGACTATATGACTCACAGGCATTAGGGTATCTTTTCCAGTGTTCGCTATTTTCTCCTTTTATATTTAGGTAGTTATCTGGAACCAATCACCATAGTAACTGAGTGCCTCCTGAATCAAACAAAACCAAGGAAGACATCAACTAGTATCAGTAGGAGTATTGCCAGCAGATCGAGGGATGTGATAATTCCCCTCTATTCGACACTGGTCAGGCCGCATCTGGAGTACTGTGTCCAGTTTTGGGCTCCCCACTACCGAAAGGATGTGGACAAATTAGAAAGAGTCCAGCGGAGGGCAACAAAAATGATTAGGGGGCTGGGGCACATGACTTATGAGGAGAGACTGAAGGAACTAGGCTTATTTAGTCTACAGAAGAGAAGACTGAGGGGAGATTTGATAGCAACCTTCAACTACTTGAAGGGTTGCTCCAAAGAGGAGGGAGCTAGGCTGTTCTCGAGGGTAACAGAGGACAGAACAAGGAGCAATGGTTTCAAATTACAGCTGGGGAGGTCAAGGTTGGATATTAGGAAAAACTTTCTCACTAGGAGGGTGGTGAAGCATTGGAATGGGCTATCTAGGGAGGTGGTAGAATCTTCATCTTTGGAGATTTTTAAGGCTAGGTTAGACAAAACCCTGGCTGGGGTGATTTAGGGGGAGTGGTCCTGCTTTTTGGCAGGGGGTTGGACTAGATGACCTCGTGAGGTCCCTTCCAACCCTATTATTCTATGATTCTATGATAACTAGAGAAGTAGGTGGACTAAAGCACTTCCTAATATATTTTGTTTTGCTACAACCATTTGTACCCACAAGTTCAGAGTGCACAAGACCAGAGGGAGAGTTTGATCCATCATAATTTAGCTAGCCATCATCTAAGTTCTACACAAACAGAACTGAGCAATAACAATCTGAACCCAGTAGGTTTTCTGTGATCCTGTCGTCTTGTGGGTAACATCTTTAAAAATGGAGACAAATTCATTTTTTCCAATGTATACTTGATTCCCTAAGCATCTCTTGCCTTCATAGCCCTTTCCTTCTCTTCAGGTTTCCCATCATTTCTTTATGCTAAAATAAATTCCTTTTGACACATGGGATCATATAAACACAGGTCATTTAAATTTTTAATGGGGAAGAAAAGCATATATATTTTCTTGCTCTTTAAGTGCTTCTCTCACCCAATTTCTTAAATATAAGTGCTCTGTTTGAAGTCCATTACCTTTGCTATTTAACTTAACTGCCTTTACTGACTTGAATAGCATGATTCAGTTGCCATTAAAATCAATAGAAAAGCTTTAATTGACTTCATTGGAAGCTGGGTCAGGCTCTATTGCTATGTCTACACTAGAAAAGTCAAGTCGATTTTGTTAAGTTGACTTAATAAAGTCGACTTTAAGTCGACTTAAAGTCGACCTTATTCAATTGATTTAACAAAGTTGACTTAAATTTTCTAGTGTAGACATAGCCCTTGTCGACCTTTTTAAGTTGACTTAATGCTTTAATTTGACTTAATAAGGTCGATTTAGGCGCTAATCCCCATCCACGCTGGTTTAAGTCGATTTCAGGAATCGACTTAAGTCAACCTAAAACCAGGTGTTATTAAGTCGAATTAATGTTGACTTAAGGAACAGCTTAAATCGACTTAATAAAAGCCCAGTGTGGACAGGGAGTAAGTTAGGTCAACTTAAGCCTCCTTATGTTGACCTAACTTGTAAGTGTAGACACACCCTATGATTCTATCCTCCAGGTCTATTCCCTCTCTCCCATCTTCATAGTAAATCTAATGTATTTCTGACAATTTCAGATCTCCAAAAGGAGTTCCAGTGAAACAACATCTCAATTTTACTTGGCCAGTTGCTTATATCTGAGTCTTTTTCAATTTTAAAAAGGCATGGATAACTTGTGCTGAAGTGGGAAGGACATGTGATATGAATCTTCAAAACAAAAAGGTGTCAACCTGTCATTTGCTGTTAAATCCAACTTCAGTTCCTAGCAGAATAATACAGCGAATATTGAGGGAATATCTCTAAGCATCTAGAGGTTAATGGAACAGCCAGCCTGAATTTATAGAGAATAAATCTCACTGGACAAACTCCATTGCTATTTTGATAAAATTACATCCGAGAATGAAGACAATGCAGTGGTTAACTGTGCTCCAAAAATTGTTTGGTGCCGTCTCAAGATATCTTACTTTAAAGTGACTGAAGGAGTGTTAAGAATAGGTGAGGTTACATGGCAGTGCATCAAATGGGAGTGCCACAGAGATTTGCATAAGGCCTGATCTAAATCAACATCTTTATTAACAAACAACAAAAGTCGGGTAAATATCACTCTAATTAAATTCACAGATGATAATAATTGGGATTGTTGCCAACAGCAGAGAGGAAAGAAATAATTAATAGGATGTAACCTGAAATAGTTAGTTGTATAGCTAGGAAATAAAATGAGATACAACCTGGAAATATGGAGGTTAAGATTCCAGTTCAGCAATGTACTTGAGCACATGTCTTGTTTTAAATATGTGAGTAGTGCCAGTGAAGTCAGTGGGGATGGATCACTTGATGATTGCCTATTCTGTTAATTCCCTCTGAAGCACCTGGCATTGTCACTGGCCCGTGTCGGAAGACAGGATACTGGGCTAGATGGACCATTGGTCTGATCCACTATGGCTGTTCTTATGTTCTAATGGGTCTAATCATGTGTGAAAAAGGCAGGAGGTGCTAAAAACAGGTAGATGCTAAAATAGCTTGCTGAATCAGAGCCTAAAGTCCGTGGGAGGGGGGACTGGGAACACCGCCATTCAGTGGTAGAGTCAGATTTGGTGTTAATTGGTGCCCTGCTCCTATGCAAGTTTGCAAATGAGGAACAGGCACTTTTCTTCCCATCGTTGTGCTCCCTCCTGCCACATGTATACCTGGGGCTTGTCATGGGGGGTTTATTGATCTCAGGAAGTGCAAGGACTTGGTTAAGCAGCACTAGTTTCTGGAAGGAGCTCTAGGAAGAGGCAGGCCTATGACTTCACTTTCCACCCCTCCCCCCCATCTGCAGTGCAGAGGGGAATATGTGCTTTATTCCTTTTAGGGTGGTAGAATGGCTTCAGTCCCAAGATTCTTTAGGAAGCATGACTCTTTGAACTCGTATTGGGTTCATGAACTTCTGCAGGGCTATGGCTGTAGTCCATAATGTATCTTTTGTAAAGCAGTCATGCCAAAAGAGAGAGCTAGGGTAGAGATGATGACCTTGTATTTTCACATGGCAGCAAAAGAGGCAATGTAGCATTAGATTGCATGTGAAGACGGTTGAAAGATGGGTTGTTCTATTTATATCAATGTTTCTAGAGTACAAGAAAAAAAAAGATGTCACGTCTGAAGGAATTTCAAATAAGACCAACACAAATGAGTATGGGACTAAAGGATTGACTTTTATGAGGAAAAATTAAAAACATTAAGCCAAACATTCTCACCTAGAGGTATACATTCAACAAGCATTTGTTTAAGGTTGTCCAACAGAATAAAATTAGAAGACAATAGGGTGAAATTAAACATAGGAAAATTTTAGGCTGAATAGCAAAACAAAACAAAAAACAAACATGCTTCCCCCCCATGTCCTGGTATTTAGCTATCTGAAACCATCTCTTCCTCTAGCTCTGGTTGGGACAGTTAGAATTAGTTGTGGAATGCTTTTTCTCCATTTTCATTAGAAATGTTGAGTACCAACAGGAAAGCATTCACCGTTAACTGGAGAGACTGAAGTTTTAACATGCAAACCCATGACCTTTGGAGCATGGTATGGGGATTATTTGTTAAATCAGGGTTTAAACTGACAACCACCATGTTAGGATATGGGCGTATGTATATTACATTGAAGATACATGGGAGTAATTTTATTGACCCATTTGCAGGATGATTTTGTGGCAGGTGTATGTGTAGGTAGGAGGGGGTTGTTTTGTTTATTGGGAGATACTCAACTCCTATGATGATGGATGTTGAGGGATGCATGAGTAAGTATATTCTATGTATATTTAAATTTAAAACAAAACTACATAAAGCAATAGGAAATATTGTAAATGACAATCCCTCTTTGTTAGGAAAATATACCAGAGGACTAGTAGATCTTTCCCATCTCTAATCATTATTATTTCTTTTTATGCTTTGTTATGAAGCATGCTTTCAGACTGACCGGCTGATCTCTTTCAAGAGACCCCCCATTCCTTTTTAAATTTAAGCCAAGATTATTAAAAGTACCTAGTGATTTGGGAAGGGTTGTTTTCTGGTTGTCACTCTTGAGATAATTTACAGGGGCCTGATTTTCAAAAGTTACCATGTGCTCTCTGATAATCAGGCAGCTTTAAGATGTCTTAAGTGGGGCATCCAAAAGCTGGGGTATCCAAAATTGCTAGTCAGTTTTGAAAATCTTGTCCTCAACTTAAGCAGTTTCTGCTGATAGTGTACAAAGTGCTGGAATATGCAATAGCATCCAGTTGTGGTATGACTGGTTCTGGGAATTTGGAGAATGCTTCCAAACCTTCAGAGTGCTAGCTAGATTTTGCAGATACCTGTCTTGTATGTTGTTGCAGAAAGACAGCTCAGTCTTGTTAACAAATCTGAAAGGCAATGCTCCTCAAAAAGAAAGACAGCTATGCCATAAATCAAAGAGAAGAGAAAGCAGTAAGCTTGGTGATAGGAGCTGTAATATAAGTGCCACAATTATAAAGGTTCATTAGTACCCTATACTACAATATGGCTACTACACGCAGTCTGTTATTAGGTTGGGGATTGTGATGTGCCTGTTCTGCTGTTCTTTACTGACCCTGATTCCTCACATACTGCTAATTAGAAGCATCCCTGGTCATTTATGTTGCTATTTAATTGTCTTTTCCTACATCTGAAATAATCTGTCCATAAACAGCAAGCACACCAAGCCTAATCACTTTTTCCTCACTAACCTTAGGTGTTTCTTATAAGGTACTTCTCAGCTCCAAAAGCGTTCAGCCTCCCAAATGCCCACCCACTGAACAACATGTACCTAAGATTTTGTATCTTAGAACTGAAGGGGGGAAAAAATCACAAAAAAAGAAATTTGTGCTGTGCCTGGACATTTATTTCTTATACTAGTACTAACAGAGCCTTTAAAATGGAAATCTAAAAGAGACTCTGTTAGTAAAAAGTTAACAGTAATATAAAAAATATTATTTATCTGCCATTCAAATACTTATTTCTTTAAGCTGTATTTTTCTGTGTGTGGATGACACATATTTATATTTCTAAATAAATTTAAGAGGTGTTTATCCAGTGAGAGAAAAGAATAATTGTGTCAGGAATGTTATGTGTAATTTTAAATAAAATTAGAGTGAGTGTAAACCAGTATTTAGAGTACTTCATTACTAATGTTCAAAGAGATGTTTGAAAAATATAACAATACCATATTTCACACTTATATAACACCATTTCTTCAAGGTTCTCAAAGTGCTTCATTTAAATCACTACATGTCATTAGACTATTTACATTTTACTGTACTTTGAGAATAGATTGTATTAAAATTATAAAGTTTTTCTAATTATCTTGGAGAGAGAAGACCTTATTTTCCAATGTTCCAGCTTTTGTTTATACAAGTAAATCAAGATGTCAGATTTGCAAGTGTTACTAGCACCCAGCAATTCCTACTGAGCATATTAAAAAATCTGGCCAGTTCAATGTGATCTGCTTGTGGGTTCTGAAGTCCTGAAATTCTAGGCCACCTTGTGACGATACCAGTGTATCAATAAGATAAATGACAGCAATTGGCTTAGAGCTACAGAGTTGATGATGATACCTCAGCACTGCCTTAAAAATCCGTTAGGCCAAGTTTACACTGATGGAAGCAAATTCATTGCCATCAGTTCAATCTTTCCAGTTTGACTGCGTGGTCAGTGAAGTCCCGCTCAATCAATCCAGAAACTCATGCAGTAAGTCCAGCCCCCTCAAGAAGAGTAGTGCTGAGTCGAAGGGAGGGCATGTCTCACTGCAGTAAGTAGGAATTAGGTTGTCAAAAGGAGATCCACAAGTTATTTTACATAACTTGCGTATCTCCCTTCGACTAGTGCTGAAATCTGTGGCCAGTGTAGATCTGGCCTCTGTATTGAAAATGATGCGTGAACTGGATGGATGAATTCAGCATATACATATTATAATGCCCCTTGTCATATGGTTCTTGACTACTTGATAGTTGTTTCATAGATGAACTAACGAGAAAAATACAGCTGATAGAACCCTCTTATTGGATATTAAGATGATATAACCAGCATTTGAAATTATTGTAGTTAGTGAATACAATAGTTCAGTCTTCATTTAAATGTGTTGGTGTTGAATGTTCAGGAACACAATCACTGTTAATAAAATTCAAAAGTTAATAAGCCTCATTCTTCACCACGCTACTCCAGTTTTACATCACAGCAAGTCCATTGGCTCCAATGAAGTTATTTTGGTGTAAAAGAGTAGAGAATGAAGCCTAATATTGTTACGTCCAGTGCATGTGACCTACTACACCTTTATTTAAAACCTGAATACCAATTGTGGGCATCAAAAATATCTTTTTTTAAAAAAAGAAACAGAAGTTATTTAAAAGAAACAGGTAGATAGTGTTTTTACCCTGTAAGAAAAGAAATTCTATTAGTGCCACAACCAGATTACAAACTGGATTTATGTGACTTGTTCAGAAATGTATTTTTACTCTGAATGCCCTTAAACATGTACATGAAATATCTATGTAGACACCTAATTACCTCCCATAGGCAGGCTAAGCTTCAGCCTGTTCATTTATGAAGGAAATTCACTGTTGTGCCATTGTATTCTTTACTTGAAGAACTTGGCTAAATTATGACATGTTATGCATATATGATGACATACACAGGTATAGGATGTACATCATTTCTCCCACTGCCTTTTTGTTGTAGTTTGTTTGTTATATTGTTCAAAGGCACATGGTTCTGATCGCTATGAGTAAGGATCAATAGTCTCTGCTTGCTCTGCTAGTGTTTCTGGAAATTAGTTTTATAAATGAGATCACACTGTACGCTAATTAGTTCATCATGTTTTCTGCTTGATAAGATATTCATTTAGCCTCTGGCTTCAACATGAGTATTTCTATACATAAAAACACTATTTACAGAGACAAAAATAAGTCAAGCATCATTTTAATTTTATCTTTTAGCATTTATGTTTTAAAATCGCAAAGCAAAATTGTTCACTTGACAAACCATGGTATGAAGGAAAAAAAATTAAAAGCACTGCATGAAGACATTTAACTTTAAATACTTACACTATTTTTGAATGCTTGAATTGTTGAGTAGAATTTTCAACCAAGAGCAGAGGTGTGCTAGACTAAAATGGTTATATAGTATTCAGTTTAACTCTGCTAAAGAACTAAGTGCCTTTTTCTAATTAGAGAACAAGGACATTACTCAGGTTTTAGTGTGTTTTAAGTGCTTTATTAGTTATTTATAAGCTTCTGTAAGAAGCATTATTCTCCTGCTAATTTCAGAAGATGTTTTGCAGACTCCATAAAAATGTCAGCCTAAACTGATGGTGTTTTGAGGTGGAAAAGATGACCTTAAAATTAAGAGTGTTGTAAGTAGTCATAATATGGTATGATGAGAAAAACACAGCGGCTTTCAGGTAATGAGAATGATCAGAAATTGAAATACTTCATATCTGTATATATTTCAATTTACAGTCTACAAATCATTCAACCAACCCTAAATAGATCAACTAATCTTGGTTATCACATTTCAATAAGTTTATATTTTCTAAATAAACACATGGGTACCCCTTTGGAATTTTCTAAATAGACACTTCTTTGTACATTGACAGAGCTGAGTTGTGATCACTAAAATATTCACGTAACTCTTTGGAAGTCTGTTATTGAATCAGGTGATCACTTCTAGAAAATGAGTTACTGATATAGTGTATCAAGGGTAGGCAACTCATGCCACACATGCCAGCAGTGGCACCATAGAAATTGCCACTCCTGCCACTGAAAGCCACTCTGGGCAGCTTCTTTCAGGGGTGACGAGGGTTCAGGGGGTCCCTGCCGTGTCCATGGCCAAGGCATATTGTGGAGAGAAGCACCTGGATCAGCTCCTCTCTGCAGCATGCTTTCGCCAAAAGGAGCCACTCCGGGCAGCTTTTTCCATGGCATCCCTCGGGACCCCAGCCCCAGGCACATCGCCAAGAGGAGCTGCTCTGGGTGGCTTCTTTCTATGAGTGGCTCCTTTCAGTGGCATGCCTGGGAAGCGCCCCCACTACTCCAACTGTGGACGCCACTGAATTTTCAGGCAGCCATGGCTTTTTTTTTTTTTTTTTTTGGCGGAGGGGGCCGCCAGCACCAGCTGAGGGTCGGGGAGGAGGGGCTGACACATGGTGTACATATTGAGCTGTTGATTATAAGGTTTACTTGCAGTGTTCATCCTTGGTTTGTCTTTAAGTAAATAACTTAATAACAAAGCATTTATTATTTGAAACTGTGATTTTGTAAAAGCATTTCCTTTACTTTTTACTATTTTGTTTACTATTGCTCTAAATAGCTTTAATATCCATGGATTTATATTAGAGGTTATTAAAAATGTCATTCTGTATTCTATTTTTGTTCTAATGTATGATACGTTAAAATGGAATGCAATTATGTATGCATATTCTTTGCAGCTTTTCAATGTATATGTGCTAATGGCTTTTACAGCATCAGATTCTTTCCTCACTATAAAAATATGAATGTAATAGGATTTTTATAGGAGTAAAAGAAAAGGCTAATCAGGGAGTTTCCCAAATATCTGAGTGAGCTCTTCTAGCAGTTCCCTGGGAAGTTCAGTAAAAGTAGGGTCCTTTTAATATCTTCCTGTATCTCACATTCTGAGCCCAAGTATTTCAATTTGGAGTTCAGGAGATCTATAAGAGAAAGTAGAAACAAAGTTTCAATATCATTATTCTCAGGAACTTGAGTATTTCCACACTTCCCTAATATCAGTCTTTTCATTTCATACTTCCCATATCAGTCCTTTCACTTCATATGACCTATTGAGATTAGTGAAGAGAGGGCTGGAATCCAGATGACAGATGCACAAAATCCTTTTGTGACATTGGCCTGTTTCTGCAAAGGGAAAACAACAGCAAGCTCATGAATATTCTTTTCCTGCTGTAATTCTGGGAATGTCTCTTTGATTCATTTAAGGTGTATTCCCTCACAGTACTCAAAATACTATTTCAGAAAAAAAACCCTGATACATATGTAAAAGGTGCAGATAAACTAGAAAACTTCAACCCACTGTGAAGCACCTGGACTTATCTCATAACACAACTATTGATAGTATGTCTACCTTATTTACTATGCTGCTTTTTAAGAGTAGACTAAAAAGCACTTGATAGTGAGCAACTATTGTTATTCCCATGTGCAGATGAGTTAACTGAGTTACAAAGAGTTTAGGGTCAAAACATTCAAAAATGTCTATTAATTTTTGAGTGCTTCTGATTTTTGTTTCCAAACTTTGGGGCAGATAGGGCTTGATTCTCATAAGTCCTGAGCATCCACAACGCTAATTGAAGTGTATGGTTAATGAGGAAGACCATTTAACAAGAGCTCATCCTTTCTGCTTTGGGAATAAATCATCACCTTGAATCATCCACTGTGATACTGAGTTGGGAGGCCAGGAGTAATCCAATCCTCAGTTATTGATTATCAGAACATTGCAAATTCTATGGAAATGAAGAAGCCACACAAGAAAAACTTCTGGAGTTTAACTGTGACTCTCTGACGCAATTCAAAATATGTCTTGTCCTTGCCTATGTCAACCAGACAGTCACTTATCGAACTCAAACAAGGAGTGCTGTGACACTTTTAAGGACTAACAAATTTATTTATCACATGTGCTTTCATGGGAGAAAATCCCACTTCATCAAATGCTTTGAAGATGGGGAACTTACCGAATGGGAGGAAAATAAATGCAGGGAAGTGTAAGTCATAGGATCAGGTCAGACTGTTACAGCAAATCAATGCAGTAGTTTAGATTCAAACACCGGGGAACAGCATATAGAGGAAGGTGAGGTCAAATCACCTGTTGTAATGAGAAAAAAATCCATAGTCCTTATTTAGCCCTGAAGCATTAGTGTCAAATTTACATCTGAATTCCAATTCTGCATTTTCTGATTGAAGCTTCGATTTATTATCCATTTGTTTGAGCACAGCTATTAACAAATCATCAATGGAACAGGGAGATTGAAGTGTTTCCCTATTGGTTTTTGCGTGTTGTGATTTCTGATGTCTGACTTGTGTCCATTTATTCTTTTACACAGAGACTGTCCTGTTTGTCTAATATGTAAGGCGGGGGGAGAGAAGGCATTTCTGGCACATGATGGCATAAATCACATTGGTGGATGAGCAGGTGAATGAGCCCTTGATGGAGTAGCTGGCTTCATTAGGTCCTTCTCTGCACAAAAGAATAAATGGACACAAGTCTGACATCAGGGAGAGCAGGCATGGTGCCGCTGTGCATAGGTCCTGGCACAGGGGGTGCTGGGGGTTGCTGACCCCTGTGTATATGTATTTACAAATATTTCCTGAGACGGAAACTTTTAATTATTCTGATGAGATTTGAAAGCAAAATATATATTTTAAAAATAACTCTTAAAATGAGTGAGAATGCTGACTAGAGACAACTAGTGCAGGGGTTTTCATACTACGGGTTGCAGACACTCAGGTCCTGGGTCATGGAGCTCCCTGCTGCTGCTGCTGTAAGACTGGAATGCACTGCTCAAAGATGTAATTGTTTGGTCGTGGGCATAAATGATTTTTTTCAATTGGGTCTTGAGAAAAAAAGTTTGAAAATCACTGAGTGCATAACAAGGCGAGCCTGGTGAGGTCACATTCATGAAAGATAAACTTATTTTGATTTAACTCCTCAGATTGCTACATTAATTCCTATATTTTGCTTTTGTGATGTTCCCCAGAGTTGTTAGGCTCCTGTCCACTGCCTGCCCTTAGCATGAAAAGCCTTGTCTGTGCCTCAGATCCCTGAAACCAGCAGCCACTGGTGGCACAAGCGCTACTAGCCAGGTCTCCACAGGCCTTGCTCTCTTTTTAGGTAGTGTTATGCACACACCAACTTCTGTGTCCTCAAGGACTATGTCTACAATAGAAAAAGTTAAGTCGATTTTGTTAAGTCAACTTAAAGTTAAGGCGACTTAGTCCACTTTGTTAAGTTGACCTAACTGTCCTTAAGTTGACTTAAGGAGTCAACTTAAGGCTTAAGTCGTCCTAATGGGCGGTTGTTATTAGGCCGACTTAAGCTTTCATTAAGTCGACTTAAGGAATTTCTTAAGTCAACTTAATGAAAGTCAGGTGTAGACGTGGAGTAATTTAGGTCGACTTAAGGGTCCTTAAATCGACCTAAATTGCTAGTGTAGACATACCCAAAGTGTCCCCATTTCCTGTGGTGTCCAATCCACTGGAAACTCACAGGATTACTGGGTCTGTTATTCCCCAAGGCAGAGTACTTACCAGTTTGTACCTGCTCTTTACTTAATACCACAGCACTTGGAGATATTTATAGTGAAAACAAGAATACATTCATTTTCCAAGATTCAAATCATAGTGAGTAAGTATATTGGAAACAAATGACTGCCTGGGATTCTGATGTGGGCTGGGCTCCTCTTCTTCTGCAGTGGGTGAAGTGGTAGAGCTTAGCAATGTAGTCGAATGAAAGAGCAGAAGCTCTACGAAGGAATCCCAGTAAAGATTTCATGCTCCTGATCTGTTTCCCTGGGATGATCTAGGCCCCAACTGGTGTTCTGTTTTATTTTGCACACTACCATGGGCACAGTTAAAAAGCTGTCAATTACATTTTTATGACAATATTTTTGGTATTACCAGTAATCTCCATTCTGTGTATAAGGAATACTGTAAATATCTCATTGAACTGTAAAAAAATGTAAATGGCAGTTTTTGCCATGCCTAGTGGGAGCCGGTTAGCACAGCACATATCAGAATGGCTGGGGCAGATGTGCATTCCAGTGGTTGCAGTTAATGAAAGTAGTGGTCATTAAAGGATATGCTAGTATTCCTACTGCCAATGAGGAACAGTGGTTCAGCGGATGGCATTTACGAGTGGCATTTATAAAAAATTGTTTCCAGTAATCCTTGTTTACGTATTGACACATTGCGTCCAAGGAGTCAAAAACCCTTCCCCACCCTCTTTATTTCAGTTTTCTGCTATGCCCACCAAACTATAGGATGCACTCCTCCTATGGAAGCCATAAGGTTAAACCTGAAATAATTTGTAATAGTTTCAAAGTCAAATCTCACAGTGAAATTCAGCTCCCTGATAAATCCTAAAAATAACAATGTATTCTTCAGTCTCTTTAAGAATCTCAGTAATCTTTTGTAAGAAAAGGAATCTTTTGTGGAAAACAGAACGCATCAGAAATACTCTCCAAAGTGATCTACCAAATAGGTGTGTTTTCCCCTGGGAAAAAACTGCGAGTGTTTCAGTAGGTAGCATTTTGTTCTTGGAATAAGTACTGAATAAACACCCCATCATAGTATTAGGGGGCATATGCTACTAACACTGCTGTCTGTTGAATGACATGTAAACCCCTTAGCTGAGGCCTGGCCTGATATGAGTGATTAACACATTTCTTGGAAGAGAGAATTAGGGAAGGAAATGAATTATTAGGCTGAAGACAGAATGTTTATGCTACATAAGGTAAGTAAAAGGTTAGTAGGCTAAGAAGACAGAATGTCTGAGCCAACTAAAATAAGAGGGAGAACACGCAGGGAACTATTTTACTATCAACTAGATAACAGGGAATGTAGATATGAGGTAAAGAGGAATTTGAATGATGGACAGTGGGTGCTAAACAAGGCTTGCTGCAAAGTAGCCAGTCCAATCCAAAAATGTGTGATGCAATGCTAGTAAATGCAATGAGATGTGTGATGTATGTAAATGGAGAGGGTTTCTGTATAACACTGGAGCTGTGATGTATCCTGCTTCCATCCCCTCCATGTTTGAGTTTGATCAAGTCAGAGCAGCATCGCTGTATGCCAGCTAAAGATACCTGTATGATGAAGGCTGGAGTTGAACTGAGTTCTTGGGAAGTGGAATGGAAAGAGGTCTTTGAAGGAAATACAACAGGGTCCTGACCACTTATATAGTTATTAAAAATACTGACACTTTTCATAAGAGTCAGGGTGTTAACTGGCATGCCTTGTCCAGTTCCGTATTGATAATTACACCTGCATTTTTAAATTTCCCTAATAGTTTCAGTTATTAACCTAAGCTGTGAGGCAGTCATATGTACTAGTACACATATGCTGTGTATGTCCTGGCGACCTCTCTTCCTTCTGCTGCATTTTAGGTGGTGGGTAAATTAATTCCTATAAATCCTTCAACTTCCTTGAAGAGAGTTGTGAGGCTTAATCCATTAATGATTGTACAGCACATCTTGGATGTTCTTTTGGAGGGAACAATATATGTGCAAATTATTTATTATTTTTTCTTTGTACTGTTCTCTGTCTCCTGGTACAATTCCTCATTTCCCTGAACAGGCCTTAGTTCTCTTTTCTGGATGTTGGGGTTTTTTCTGAAGTAGGGAGCCCCTTTTGAGTTCTCCCTGTGTTGTTTGCAGTGCTTTTATAGCTGGGTCGCAGGCTATTAGAAAAAAGAAGATGAGTAAGGTAATATCTGTTGGAATAACTTCTGTCAGTGAAAGAGAGAGACTTTCAAGCTACACAGGGCTCTTCTTCAGCTCTGAATAGCTCAAAAGTGAGTGTCTTTCACTGACAGAAGTTGGTGGAACAAATGATATTACTTCATCCATCTTGTCTCTTCTTCTTTTTTACAACAGTCTCATAGGGCATTCTGGTATTTTTCTGGGGCAGTTTTCTCTTGGGGTAGTTTAGGGTTGGCCTGGCAAGCTCCCTCTCTGACTTTGCTTCTTCACCATCCAATTGTCAGGAGGAGAAGCAGGAAAAAACCCTGGTGGTCTAACTCAGTGCATCTGAACTTTGAAGCCCAGTTCACAGACAAAAGGAAACTTTGCCATTATGTATGTTTATAGATACATTGTTATAATGAATTTAATTTAAATGAATGGGAAATGTAAATTAAATAGGGACCTGACTTTAATAGACTGATAGAAAAATAATATTCTTGAATGTCCTGGAGGAAAGAAATATTCAATATGCATGTGAATACTGTATTTTTGACTGTCTTCCTGAAAATATGAAAACACAATTTTTGTGCATGGGGGCAGGCTGGGGATGGACAGAAGGAAAAATCTTTTCAGAGAATATTGGGGCACCATCAACTTGAAACCAAATCAGTTTTTAAAAAGAGAGTCTTCTTTAGGCCTGGTTGAGTCAATCTAGAGCACACTTTCAATCTGCTATAATTGGACACTAGATTTGAATTACTCATGTTTCCAAGTCAGCTGGGAGTGGACAATGTTCAGTCATTGTTTCTATCTCTGTGTCCCTAAAAGCACACTCCTGAGTGCAGATTTTCTCTCTGGTTCCAGGAGTGCAGGAACACTTGGTATAGTGAGGTTCTGAGAGCCATTGAATCAAATTGTTAATCCTGTATATGGCTGAAGTCACTTCAAGGGAGGGGGATTGGCAGCATTTCTATCTGGTCCCATTCCTTGGGATGGGGGGCTCTGCAGTCCAACTCCTAGCCCTGGAACCAATGCTGACATCTCCCAGTTTTCCCTAGTGGCTTACCTGAGAAGCTTAGCTGAAACCTTTTCTTATTAGACAGATTAATGAAATCTGCTTCAGATCCAGGGAAAACAAGACCCTCCCAGAAAAGAGCAGTCTTCACTAAAGAGTGCTCTGGTAAGCTATGACTCTGCTGAGTACTTTCTTCTAGAAACACCTTTTCTACTGTTCCTGCCATCAAGTCTTCCTCACTGGCTACTGAGATGGGATATAACAGAGCATCTCTTTACAAAACAGCACAGGCACAGCCGCCTTCCAAAGGACTAAATAAAATGAAGGGGCAGAAATTAGCTCACTTCATGTCCTCAGAGGATAGCATACATCCTGAGTTGGGTCCTTCTGGCATCCGGAAGGACTCTTAGTCACCCAAATACGATACTGGCTAGGAAGCAGCTTTAAGCTGCTGGAAGTTTTGAAATTGCTGTCCCTTCAGTGGTGTTCTTGGTACCAAATACAGAACTCCTAGTACTAGTACAAACACTTTCAGTACTGACTTCTTTGGCACCTTTCGCTGCAGTGCTAGTGCTTTCCAACATTGTTGCAGGTGGGACGCCCGAGGACGGTCTGGAGCTAGCAACAGTTTGGGGTTCGTTGCCCGGAGTGCGCAGCACCAATAACCACACCAGGGCAGAGAAACACTCTAAGGTTTATTTGAGATCTCAAGCAGGCACACGGAGACAGGCACGTCTCAAATCATGCGCACCCCACCCCCGTTGCAGTGTCCCTTATATAGACAGGTTGTTTACTTCAATACTTTTCTCCTTGTAAGCGGTGGAAGTACTCTCCCCCTTCTCTTAGAGAGCAAACTTTGACCGATTTCCACTGGTACCTTCAAGGCTTATTATCTACTTTGCTTCCCGAAACCGGGGAACATCCTTATATGGTGTTATTGTGTCCCAGCTGCGTCTGAGTCTGGAGCAAAGGGGCTTCATCGGCACTATGGCCTTCCACCCCCCTCCCCCCCCGAGTTACCCAGTGCGCAACCCCAGATGCAGCCAGGGGCATCAACACCATGATGCTTCTAGTATCAACTTTCTTGGTGCTGAAGTTCATGGTGTTGAGTGACATCGTGATTTCACCATTTCTTGATTCACTACTGCTATCTGTGGTGAAGGTACTCCTTGATACTGGCTATTAGTTTGCCATTGGTGTTATGTATTTCTGTAGCACAGGTGAGGGAACACAGCCAAGGACCCCTATGAAAATTACACAACCACTGGAGTAGTACGCTTTCTACTCATCAGCAGGGCCGTCCCTGGGGGGGGCGAACGGGGCGATCGCCCTGAGTCCCGCAGTTACGTGGGCCCCGCGCTGTCTCGCTTCCAGCGGGGCAGTGCAATGCCCACGCGTGCCGCAGCCCCTCCTCCCATGGCTGGGAGGGCTATGCCCGGCCCCTTGGATGGCCCTCCCCGCCCCCAGGATGGAGCAGGCAGGCCCAGGGGCGGAGCATGTAGGACCCGGCCTCTGGGCCGGCCTGCCCCACACTGCCGGCTCCCCCCAGCAGGTGGCCTCCTGGCCCGGGGCAGAGCTGGAGCCGGCTTCTCCCGCCCCCTCTCCCCCAACAGGTGCCCTCGGCCTCTGGGGCCGGCTCCCTTGGGGTGGAGTGGGCCAGTTGGCCTGTCACGCTCCCCTCCAGCATGGGGGGCGGGGGCCCCGCTTTGGCCACTTGGCCCTGGGCCCTGCTCCCCCCACTGGATGGCCCTGCTCATCAGCCTCAGATAATAGTGTGTGTGTGTGTGTGTTGGGGGGCTTTTCCTGGATACTCCCCAAGACCCCACTCTATTTATAACCCATCTATATCTGATAGATTCTAGGTCATATAACTATTGTAGACAGGGAGGAATTTAAAGAGAGAGATCCAGCTTCCTTGGCATCAGGGGCTCTGTCAGTCAATGAGAGCCTGCTGGAGTGAGCACAAGCGCTCTGTCATACACCAGCATCAACACCACTTACACAGAAAGGTTTGTCTAGATGAACAGTTAGGGTGAGGGAAGCTGGGTTGTAAATCTATAGCACTATAATGAACCCTGTACTAACTGTCTTTGTGACCTCAACTAGCAGCTGAGCTAAGTTAACTGCTTGAAGAGAAAATTGAGATTAACTAGAGAGTGGTGTGAGTTTGAGGGGATCTCAATGTCAATGCCAGGATCAGACCTTAAGACACCAGAGACTAGTCTGACTGGGGACTGTAGGAATTTGGCCTACTGGGAAGACAGCAAGTTTGGAGAACCTAGATCCCAGCAGGTTCTGAGAAGGATGTCTGAACTGAGATCTTTTTAAAGACTTTCCTGTGCGTGAGAGTACACCTGTATATGAAGAGTAAATGAGTTCATTCATGGGTTTACTAGTAAGCAATAAAGACTTCATTGTGGAGCTGTGGTCACTGGATTTTCTTGCAGGGGATTTTCCTGCAGCGGCCTTCGAAAAGTGCGTGCACGCATGCGCGTGCGCACACACACACACACAATATTGTTCAGTGAGCATCTTGCTCTCAGGGACAGGGTCCTTAGAAACAGAGATCAGAGTGAAGGGTGACACCATATAAAATTTCCAAGTGTGAAGCTTGGGGGTAGTAGCAGTAACCAAACCCAGGGTTCAGGAAAACTGGAGGCATGAAACTAGGGAGGTGAAGAGCACTATAGAAAAATCTCCCATTCAAGAATGTTGTCTTGTTTAGAATAAAATTGATATGGCTTTGCAGTCATTTAAGGACATCTGGGCAACTCTCTAGGCACTTATGCTCCATGGCCTAGAAGACGGTCTAGATAGCAGACACCTGTAGAGGGGCTCCTCAACTTCTGAAATATTACTCTCCTCAAAAGCATATGGAGTACCAGAGACAGAAACAAATTTTTCACAAAAGATCTGTTGTAGTAATTTAGGTGGAATAAATGCACTAAAGCTTTAAAGCTGTAAACCCAGTCACTGTCCCACATTAAACAGTGTTAAAAGGTCTGGGATTTGGTATACAGAGACCTCAGTCTTCTTAGAACCATGGCAAAGGTACCATTAAAAGTTCTTTTTTAATCTTTTAGTAAAGATACACCAAAGAAGGAAAAACAGTTAAAGAATTTGAAATGTAAATTATTAAGTGGGACATTCATTTTAACAACATTACTTATTCCCTTTACCTTTAGCTCTAGTCAATTTTCAGTGGGAAAATCCCCCTTGTTTCACAAGCCCTAAATGGGAGCCAACACAGAAATAACTGCTATGTTAGATCGTGTCTGCGATTCAGCTGGAGCCTGTAGGGTTGTGACATCATCTAGGTCCCCCTCTCTCTATCCCATTCCAGTCAGAACACCTTTCAGGGTAAGAATAATGAAGGAAATGGTGGGGTGGCAGTCATGATTGTAATACTTGGTCCAGTAGTCTCTGTTTGTTCTTCTTTTTCATTCTTTAGAACTTTCACCAAAAATGCTTCTTTTAAGAACTAGAGAAGGGAGTGATGGGTATAAAATCCTTTTCCCTCGTTATTTTGTCCACTACTTAGTCTCAATGTTTAACATACCAATTTTGGCTTATTAACTTTTGGTTCTACCTTCCCTGTTTTTAACAAGCACAATTTTAAAGCAGTCCTTGAATATATCAGCTGGGCCGCCTTATTAGATTAATGCAGTTGCTCTGTCTCCCTTTTGAGCCTTTCCCCATCAACATTTGTCATTATAGGTTATAGTGATATCTTAAGAACTTTTTACAGTTGAGCTCACAATTCAGATACATTTTTAGGCCCAGCTGTTACAACCCATCATGAGCTTCTTTCTCTGTAGCAGTGAATTCAGCGGCCATCTCCAGACATGTGGTTTGATGGTGTGGGTAAAGACCACATGGACCCGCTTCTGATGGATATTTCCCCCTTTCTTGCCCCAGTTAGGGAACACCTATTTCATTTTCTGGAAGCAATCACCTTGGCCAGTGGACCTTGAAAATCATTTAACTGGGATAGTGATACAGTTCCAGAGCCTCTTGCTCTTCTATTTCTGTTCAGGGGAAGGTGTTTTTACCCCTATTATTTTTTAGTTCCATCAAAAGAAAGGAAGATATCCCCCAGATCTGGACTTTGTGGTTCTTCCAGACGTGTTGTACATACATATTCATGACCTGTTATCCTTGCCCACTGCAATGGATTCTAACACCTGGTTTCTGTATTGGTAAAGGAGTTGAGAGATGTTTTTAATGCTTCAACCTTGTCTGTGTATGTGTGTTTGTGGGTCTGAGAGAGAGAAGTTGTGAGAGGGGCATTCAGCTCTGGAGACACTGCTGGCCAAAAGAGTCTGAGCTCAAATACATAGGGTGCGTAGGTTCCACGTGTAGAATGTATGACGATAACCTATTTTGATGAACCAGTGTTAATGTAAAGTAAGTAACTTCTTTTGTATTTCTGACATTTCCTTGTCCCTGCAGTGAAATGCTCTCCAAAAAACTGACTAATTGTCCATACAGGGGAAACAGTAAAACTGACTATAAATGAAGTTCTGCTGTATGCAAAAATTAACTAAATGAAGGAAGAGAAAAATAATTCTCTTTTTAGTCCCTTTCATTTATAGTAATTTGGGGCATTACTTGTAATTGTAACAGATAAACATGTCAAACAGAAGTGTGATTAAGCTGGTGTCCCTTTTAAAGCTTTTTCTATGACTTTTGCCCTACTGTACTAGTCTTTCATGTAGAATGTTGATCATTCAACTAAGAAATACTGTCATATTTATTAAAATTCATAAATAGAACCAGTTTGATGGCTCCATTTTCAGGTCAACTGGTACGTTCTGAAGTGCATTATTGGTCAGTTCAAATGTCCAGCTCCCTGTGGCATGACTGTAAATTCTTCTGTATTGTTCACAGCACAAAGCACATTGCAACTCAATAATAACTTTTAAAAGAGCTTTTAAGTTATAGCAAAATCAGATTATGTATTAAAATCAGATTAAAATAAATACACACTTTCACATTAGAGAGTATTTTCTTTATATTAAAAACAAACAAACCAAAAAGATGTTTGTTTTTCTCTTAGATTTTTCTACATCTCAAATATCTGTCATATCAGGGGTTGTACCATGTGACTGGAGAATTGGTAATATAGTTCCTATTTTCAAGAAAGGGAATAAAAGTGATCCAGGTAACTACAGACCTATTAGTTTGCCCTTGGTAGTAGGCAAGGTCTTGGAAAGAATTCTGAAATGGAAAGTACTTAAAGATATTGAGGTTAACAGTAACTGGGATAAAATACAACATGGCTGGTACAAAAGGTAGATCATGTCAGACCAACCTGATCTCCTTTTTTGAGAAGATAACAGATTTTTTGGACAAAGAGAATATGGTGGACCTAATTTACGTAGATTTCAGCAAGGCATTTGATATAGTTCCATATAGGGAATTATTAGGTAAATTAGAAAAGGTGGTGATTAATATGAAAATAGAAAAGTGGATAAGGAACTGGTTAAAGGGGAGACTATAGTGGGTCATACTGAAAAGTAAATGTCAATTGAAGGGAGGTTACTAGGGGAGTTCCTCAGGAATCAGTCTTGGGATCAATCTTATTTAACCTTTTTATTACTGACCTTGGCACAAAAAAGTGGGAATATCCTAATTAAGTTTGCAGATGACACCAAATTGGGAGGTGTTACCAATACAGAAAAGGATCGGGATATCATACAGGAAGATCTGGATGACTTGACCCTGTAAACTGGAGTATTAGGAATAGGATGAAATTTAATAATGGAAAGTGCAAGGTCATGCATTTAGGGACTAATAAGAATTTTTCTGTAAGTTGGGGATGCATCAGTTGGAAGTGGTGGAGGAAGAGAAGGACCTGGGTGTACTGGTTGATCACAGGATCAACTATCAGTCGCCAATGCGTTGTGGCCGTGAAAAAAACTAATGCGGTCCTAGGATGCATCAGAAGGGGTATTTCCAGTAGAGATAGGGAGGTGTTAGTGCCATTATTCAAGGCACTGGTGAGACCACATCTGGAATATTGTGTGCAGTTCTGGTCCCCGATGTTTAAGAAAGATGAATTCAAACTGGAGCAGGTGCAGAGAAGGGTTTACAAGGATGATCTGCAGAATGGAAAACCTGCCTTATGAGAGGCGACTTAAAGTTAGGTTTGTTTAGCCTAACCAAAAGAAGATTGAGGGGAGATATGATTGCTTTCTATAAATACATCAGAGGGATAAATACCAGAAAGGGAGAGGAATTTTCTGAGTAAAGCATCAATGTGGACACAAGAACAAATGGATACAAACTGGCCATCAGGAAATTTAGGCTTGAATTTAGATGCAGGTTTCTAACCATCAGAGGAGTGAAGTTCTGGAATAGCCTTCCAATGGGATATGTGGGGGCAAAAAAACCTAGCTAGCTTCAAAACTGAGCTTGATAAATTTCTGGAGGGGATGGCATGATAGGACGACCTAGTTTGGCAATTGACCAATTTTTGACTATTGGTGGTGCCAGTGATCTGAGAAGGGACGTTAGATGCAGGAGGTTCTGAGTTATTAGAGCGAATTCTTTCTTGGGTGTCTGGCTCATGAAACTTGCCCACGTGTTCATGGTTTTAACTGATCACCATATTTGGGGTCAAGAAGGAATTTTCCTTCGGGGCAGATTGGCAAGGCTTTGGGGGTTTTTCACCTTCTTCTGTAGCATGGGGCACAGCTCACTTGCTAGTGGATTATCTGTACTTTAAAGTCTTTAAATCATGATCTGAGGACTTTAATAACTCAATCATAGGTTAGAGGTATATTGCGGGAGGGAGTGCATGAGGTTCTGTGGCCTGCATTGTGCAGGAGGTCAGACTAGATGATCATATTGGTCCCTTCTGACCTTAGAGTCTATGAGTATCTAAATGCTGAATAAGTATATTAAATATTCTTTATTATTATTAGACACAGGTAGAAGAGCCCCACTGCTGTTGTAAAATATTTAAAGGCTTACATAAATGATAAAAAACAATAGCTTACAAAAGCCCTTAAACTTCTTTTTAAGATTTTAAGTCCAGGGTAACATTAATCATTGTTTTTTTGGAATATAGTACTCCACTATTACTACCACATATTACACCTTCATTGCAGATTAAACACATGAAGAAAATTTTCCTTGATTTCTGTAGCTACTTCTTGTGTTTGGCTACTTGTAATTTGGAAAACAAGTCTGAAAGAGACTGCTTATATTCTACATTATTTTCTCTCTAATGTTTTTATTTTCGTTGGGTCACTATGGTATGTCCACTAAAATATGCTTTTGTTCTTCAGTACATGGAACACTCCCAAAGAATCCAGCCATGGCTGGATTTATCTTTTTCTTGGCCAATTGCTTACATTTTTTTTTTTGAAAAGATAGACACAAGTAAAAATTGAGGAATATCTTTTTATGTTCTTGAATTAAAGTGGCATGTCCAGTGCAATGCATTGCATATTTTGATTGGGTTAGCTACTTCCTATTTTTAAGAGTCTTTAAAAGAGCACACTTTTATAACAGTACACATGCATTTCCATTTTGTGCAGTCAGTGACCTCGGTTTTTTTTTTATATTTATATTTGCAGTAAGAGAAAATCAACAAAGACTAAATAAATGGATTATTTGCTGAAAGGATATTTTTGTTCACATTTCTGTTGTATCCCGTAAAGTGAACTTTTTTAAACACATGGAGGGGATCTGGGGATCTTTAAGTGAAAATCAGAATAATCTGCAGTGCTTTTTTTGTTCTTTCAACCATTAAAGTACAATGCTGTCCCAGCATGTACTCTGTAGTTTTCATAATGACATGAAAAGGATGGAGAGTGAAAGACAACCGACCAAATGCACTCATTTGAAAAATTTTATCCCTTTCCTGATTAAAAAAAAGTATTTGAAATTTTCCAAAAATATGTGCATTAGTAGACTACAAAAACACTGTGAAACTGCCGTATATGATTGTCTTTCATGGGGTGCTGACGTTTAAGAAAATCTAGTTTAGACAAAATGAGTTAAATAATTATCATGGAGATATTGTTATCATGATAATATTACTAGAGTTATTTTAACAGCCTCCAACAACAATTTGTTTCTAAATATTAGAAAAGTTTAAGTTTTTTCAGAAAGATTGTTCCTTCAACAATATGTCTTTTTTTTTCTGACCTGATAATAGGAGAAAGGTTGCCTCATATCATTTGCTTTGATGGGATGGATGCAATGGATAGATAACTCCTAGATAACTATGATGGTTTCAACAGCCTTCTTCTTTTGAACATATTTAAACATTATTTTCAATAGGGATTTAAATTGAAGAGCATATTGAGTTATGGTAATTAAGAAATTTCCATATGGATTCTCTTGAGTGGTATTCAAGAATTTCTGTCTGATTCTTGTCTTTCACCATCGTATAAAGAGTAACCTCCAGATAGACAGAGAAGATTTGATTTGCTACATTAACAAACAAACAAACAACTTAAACTGAGATGCAATGGAAGACAATTGGGATCTAAAGGTCACTCAAATTCATATGTCCTGTCTTATACACCTATTTTAAAGCACATATCAGAAATCTCTGCTTTGCAGTTCATAGTTGTCTTGTTCATGTGTCCTTGTCACAAACTAGGTGTTTTTCCAGAACTGTCCATAAGCAGTGGCTCTTTTCATCACTGCGGAGAGGTCGTCCTTCACAGAGGTCTCCCCAAGGAGTTGGCAAACAAGCAGGTGCTCCATAGTCTGCACTTTACTGCACTCACATGCATTCATGTCTCTAGAGGTCCCCCATTTGATCATATTAGTCTTTGATCTGCCAATTTGCATGTGCAGTTGGTTCAGGCATCACTCTGTTGACCAGTCTGTATCAGCCCCTCTGGAAAGGTCCTTCCTGGGGTTCCAGATTTATTTCAGTGCCTCTGACTGTGTGTAGTCTTTCATTCCTTAATCTCAGTTGTACCTTGCAAGCTGTTATATCCAAAGGCATGACATGGTTCAAAAAATTCTTTCAAGACTTAAGGCATTTGGTTATTCCTATGTGATCATACAGTTGATGCCTTAGGTGTGCTACAATCTTTCCTTTTGGCTTGCTATCTTCCTCCTGATATCAGGTGGTGCAGTGGAAGCCAGTAAGTACAGTATATCCTTTGGTAATGGCTTTAGACATCCTGTTATTCCATGACACCTGTGATTTGGAGCAGGCTCTAGTTTCCTGGCAGAGAAAGATTGTTCCCACATGGGGCATCAATACTCAGCTATGGAGTAGCACAAGGCAATAGCAATGGTTCAGAAAAAGTTTGGTTGGCTCTTCACTTTGTGGTGGTCACTGTTTAGCTGATGTTGTTGCAGTTGTTAACTTTCCTTTTTGTCTTTTCTACATGTGCTTTGAAGGAAAGTATTCTGGTCAATTCTACTCTCAGGGAGACAGGTTTGGGTGATTAGCCAGTGAGATTCCATCTCTAGTGATGTTTAGTTTCTGGTTGGCTTCTTGATGATATAGATGAAAGACCATCACCCTGTGTCTTGGTTCTTATTGTAATTAGCAGAGAAGTTGCTCAATGCATGTCAGTCTGTTCTCAAGAATAGTGAAGAAGTGCTTCTGTTGTAACATGGATCATGGCCCTATATGAAGTTCCTTATATCTCTAGTTGGGCTGGTCATTGGTATATATGTTGAAGAGGATTGGTACTAGCATTCTGCCCCTGTGGGAAGTCATTTCATTGTTGTCTCCATTGGCTCCATTTCATGCACAGTTCTACATGAAAATGTCTATTCTCCAGAAGAGACTTGATGAGCTGCACTAGGTTGTAGTCATTGTAGACTTTGGCAAGCAGGTTTTGGTGGCTGACTGTGTCTTACGCTGCTGATAGGGTCTACAAACACAGCTCCAGTTATCATCCCCCTCTCAAATCCATTTTCTATATGTTGGGTGATATTTAGTATTTGGCCAGTACAAGACTTTCTTGGTTTAAATCCAACTTGTGCCAGTATTGGATGCTGTTCAATATAAGGAGATAGGTAATTGAGAATGAGGTATTCATAAATTTTATAGAGGTGGCATATTGGCCTAAAGTTCTTTGGATCAGAGGCATTTCTCTCTGACTTCAATAGGGCTATTCCACAGGCTTATCACCATAATTTAGGTATTCTAAAGGTTGATGAGCAATTGTTAAAAAGGTAAAATACCCATAACTTGATAGTGGGATCAGAATGTTTAATCTGTTCCATGTATATATCAATGGCTATGTCTACACTTGCTAAAATTACTTCGAATTAGTTAGTTCGAACTAACTAATTCGAAATTAATTTTAGTTAGTTCGAATTAGCGATCCCCATTCATTTCAATGGCCAGTTAGTTCTAACTAAGAAATTAGTTCAAATTAACATGGCCACATTGGCTAATTCGAACTAGTTAGTTCGAATTAAAGCCTTACTTCTAAAGCCCTATTCAAACTTATTAGTTCAAATTAAGGAAGCCCTTAATTCGCACTAACTAAAGCCTAGTGTAGCCATGGCTTTAGTTAGTTCGAATTAAGCCTCCTTAATTCAAACTAACTTGCCAGTGTAGACATAGCCATTGAGTCCACCTGGTTTACTGTTCTTCAACTGACTTATTCCAGCATTGAGTTTATCTATTCTATATGGCACACTGAAATGTTTTTCTTCTAGATCAATATGTCCCCTGACTAGTCTGTTAGGCTGCTTGTTCAGAACTTTTCCATTGAACATAAGCTTATGCACTTCCTGGTTGTCTGTCACGTTGTGGTGTTGGTCTACTTTCTTTGGGTCATTATCCAGCTTACAAATGATCAAACATGCTTTCCTACTACTGTGGGTCATCTCTGTTGCTTTGATTAATTCTTTCGCTCTCTGTTGCCTTTCTTCTTGGAGTTTGTTAGTTAAGACTCTCCCTGCTCTGATAGTGTCTTCTAAAAAAGGAAGTGGTTAGTGGTAGAATGGCATATATTTTATATATCTAAAAATTTAGGTATCAGTCCTACAGTGAGACCCATGCCAGTGGAGTCTTGATATAGAGTTCAACTAATTACAATGGGAATGTAGGTATAAGGTTCCACCCATATTGATGCCATTGCCAGCCTGGGATCTCAGATATTTAACAACTGAGAATTAGCTTAAAATCTATTATCTAGGTGAATTGTCAACAGTCTCTCAGTTAAAAGGTTTGAAATTCTCATTTCATTTTTAAGCATATTTCCTCATTGGTCTCAGTCAGTTTTCATCTTCCTGACATACCTTTGTGACATACTGACAATATGGCAATATCTTTGTTTGTTTCTGGAGTTACAAAAAGGTTATGACTACTTGGACCTCTAAGCATTTCTGTGTCCTCATATAAGCTAAATTTAAGCCAGGGTAAAAAAATGGGCAAGGGAAAGGCACGGTGTATGCACATGGATATTTTTCTTGGCTTTGTGATTTTCTGCAGGAAACTTAGTATAGCAACAGATTCAGCAATAGGTTAACCTTACTTTTTTTTAAAGTATTATGTTAATTGCATAGAAAAGCATTAGATATCTAGGAACCTAAATATCTTTAACAGTTATCATAATCCTGTCAGCAGTGATCCTAGTAGATGGTGTTCGGAGACAAAGTGGGTCAAACTATACTGTGGGGGCACTCCACTCTGTTGTTTTGAATTGAATTACACCAGAATTATATTTGCCTCAGTATCTTTACTTTTCCTTTTACTAACAGCAACAAAATCAACTAAATTGGAAGGACAAAAATATCCAGTGATCCATAAAATAATTATTTCTAATTCAGTCAGGTTTTGCAGTTGAAAAAATATTCCCAGTTTCTTAAAGTTTAAAGAAATTGTGTCTCTTGGACGTTTTCTGTTTGGTTCTGTGAACAAGTCTTAATAAGTCCCTTGAAGGTATTTGGTTAGCTCTTGTGTCAGCGTGTGTTGCATTCCAAACACCAGAATGTGAGTATATTTTCTCTCAGGGGAACTGTATGACATCTTCAAGGTTGTGTTGATGGTAGTACCTATTTTGTAATCCAGGCATGTGGTACCAGAACAGATATCATTCTCTAAATTAATAAAGGAGAAAATCTTTAACGGTATATTGAGACATTAATCATATTAACCATACACTTAGCAGTGTAAGATCAACTGTATTGTATTTCCCCCCCACCCCCCTAGCTTTCACATCACCTCACATTCAGTGTTTCATAAGAGAATGATAATTCACACAGTTTTAATAGTATTTGAGCATGTGAGGATTTTCACTGGAAGAGAATTAATTATACCATAGCTAATGTTTTTTTAAGGGACATTTTATTAAAAAGCAATAATTTTCTATTAAATTTCAGGGCTCCTTACAGTGATTTGCCTTGCTTTGCGAGAAGGAATCTCAGTTGGTTTTTAAAAGTTCCTAACAAGAACAGCTGCCCTCCCACAGTGATTTGAATAATGAAATTGAAATACCTTACCTTTTTTTTAAAAAAAGCTTTCCTAGACATGTAGTATGAAATCATTGATAAATAAGCTTTTTTTAACTTCGAAAACTGTTTTCCTATATTTTTGATGAATGTTGTGAATACACTATATTAGCTCTCAAAGGATTTTCCTAATAGAATCTCAATAATTCTCATTGCCTAATAAATAATAATTAACATAATTTGCCAAAAGATAAACCTAAAAAATTTCATAAAAATAACAAGAAAACAAAACTAAAAAACACCTACTTCTTAGATAAGATTTAAGAGCAGAATGTTGTAGTTACATTTTATTACTAGGGCAATACTGGCAGACTCATGGGCTATGTCTACACTTAAAAAAGTAAGTCAACTCTGTTAAGTCGAAATAACAAGGTCAACTTAAGTTGACATAAAGTCGACCTTGTTAAGTCGATTTACAGAATCTACATTAGACTCTGAAGTTGACTTAAAGTCGACCTTGTTAAGTTGACTCACAGAATCTACACTAGACTCTGAAGTCGACGGAGAGCCACAGCTCCCAGCCCATGGGAACTCCCGGGGATAAGGGACCCGTGGTTCCCTGATTGAAGGGAGCCGTGGCTCCCTTCTCCCTGGGACCCGCAGGGGTCCTGGCAAGAAGGCAGCCGCCGCTGCCCTCCCCCAAGACTCCAAGGCTTTCTGGAAAGAAGGCAGCACAGCTGCCTTCTGCCGGGGAACCACAGAAATGGCTGCCCTCTTGCCAGGACCCCGAGGCTTCCCGGCAAGAAGGGAGCATGGCTCCCTTCTGCCGGGGAACCGCAGGTCCCAGGGAGAAGAGAGCCATGACTACCTGTTCTGGGGAGCCACAGCTCCCTTGTCCCCAGCCCTAGGTCGACTTAGGGAACTAAGTCAACCTAGGGCGTCCACACCGGTTTTAGGTTGACTTAAAAAATCGACTTAGCTGTTAAGTCAACCTAAACGGTGGTAGTTATTAATTCGACTTAAGGAAGCTCTTAAGTCGACTTAATGAAAGCCTGGTGTGGACAGGGACTAAGTTATGCTGACTTAAGCCTCATTAAGTCGACCTAACTTGCAAGTGTAGACATAGCCATGAAGCCTAGCAAAGTAATTTGAACAGCTTAAAAAATATAAAAGTGACTTTGTCAGCTAAATATTCACCCACAAATACTGATAAGTTCCAAAGGGGTAGCCATGTTAGTCCAGTTCAAAAAAACAAACAAGGAGACCTCTGGCACTTTTAAAGACTAACAAATTCATTTATCCCACTTCATCAGACGCTTGAAGATGGGAAACTTACAGAAACTGATAAACAAGAAGTCCTGGGGCACTTTTAAAAACTAACAAAATTATTTATCGTATGAGCTCTTGTGGGAGAAAATCCCACTTTGTCAGATGCTTTGAAGATGGGGAACTGATAAGACACACATGCCCAGAAATATATCCTCCCCATTGTTAGGGTAGTGCCTTTTTGTCTCTGCTAGGTGCTGTTGTAAGGTGTGGAGTTGAAACCCCCCCCCCACCTTGTGTTATGATTGAGAAGAAAGTAAATATTTTAAATTTTTAATTCTAATAGATTCCCGCATGTAAATACTAATGTGAGAATACCTGAACTCATCAAATAAAGAAGTATGTGAATAACTGATAATCAATTATTTCAGCACCATATCCTGTTTAAACAACTGTCCCTCCATCACTACCCCATACCTCAAATATTCCTTAGAGTGCGTCTACACTTACAAATTTAGGAGGGTTAAGTTGACTTAAACTACTCTGTGTCCACACTGGGCTTTCCTTAAGTCGACTTAAGCATTTCCTGAAGTCGACTTAAGGAAAAGTTAAGTCGACTTAATAACACCTCGGTTTAGGTCAACTTAATGCTTAAGTCGATCTTATTAGGTCAATTTAAGGCAGTGTGGACGGGGATTAGCGCCTAAATCCACTCTATTAAGTTGATTTAAAGTGTTAAGTTGACTTAATAAGATTGAAAAGGGGCTATGTCTACACTAGAAAAATTGTCAACTTTTGTTAAGTCGACTTAAAGTCGACCTTATTAAGTCAACTTAATAAAGTCAACTTAACTTTTCTAGTGTAGACATAGCCTTAGAGTGTCAGGACTTCTGGAAACTACTGTTTCTTTTCTAGGAGACCTGTCCCCTCATCCCCCTCCAAACCTGCTGCCTCAAAATGTTTTAATTAAATACCCCCAAAATGTTTATTTCCACACTTACATTTCCACAATTTCAGCAGCTTATAGCAGTGCTGATTTATTCCTAGAACATCTAATATAGAATTCCATACAAGGAGACATACACAAACTCTTTTCTTCCCTTCATTTCTCTGAAGATCAAAACTGTTTCATGGGAGAATCATCTTTAAAACACCTATCTTTCGAATAACCTTTAAACCAATGTGACAGAATGAATCAGTAGAAAGAAAACAGTCTGTCATTTAAATCAGCTGACATACTGAAAGTAAAACAGAGAAGAAAAACCTCTCCAGTTCAGCTCTGGTGCTGGAATCGCACCTTTTCAGATGCACTCTTTTCCTTCGTTCACCCATGCAGCAAATGGAAAGAGAATTTAACAGAGGGCCAATGCAAGATGAAGGGGAAATTGATTTGAAGTTAACCACTTGCTCACTGAGAATCATGTAGTGCCCCTGCTCCCTGTCATGCGAGAGTTCTGACACCCTTAAGGGAAAACATCAGTATTTTCAAAACTTTTGAATAAAGAACAGCATAATTTATTTTAAAAACATAATAATGAATAAAAGAAAAAAAAGCAAACTTACTCCGTGGAGGCTACCACTTCCAGTTTAAGTGACAGGAAATATCTGAAGTTAGGACAGCAAGGAACTTATTCTACAGCAAGAGAAGCCATGAAATTTATACACAGATGTTAGGCAGCTTTTGAAGTGCTCAATTTGCTCACCAAGTTGCAGCTTTCTTTCAACAGGAGCAATGGAGACACTTTCAGAATTCAGAGATGCGGAAGAGACCACACGTGGGAACAAGTCAGTAGTGCTCCTTTCTCTCCCCCATGCTTTCTTTTCAGTGTCTGTGGGATGATTTTCTCTTCCCTCAATCTCTCCTCATGCTCAAGGTACAGGGAGGAGTATATGTGAGTGCCATATGATGCAAATGGGACACAGATTCTGAGACTTATCCTGCCTACATCTGCCATTGATGGGGTGATGGTGACGAATGATTGCCTCCCATTTTGGGGGCTGGGGACAAAGAGATGGATTAATACAGTTTGCCACCCAGCCATTCTGGGTCCCCTGTTTCAACCCCATCCACCTCACCCTTAGTCTAGTTTTAGATCTCTGCTGATGCTGGGGCCTGGGCTGATTACTAGTTTTGGGATTTGGAAGGGATTGTCATATGCAGCAAAACTGGTAACCAGGGGGGCGGGTTTTTTCCCTTCCATCTAGCGTGTGAGGGTTGAAGTTCTGGGTGGGGTTTAATTACAATCATCATAACTTTGGCGGGTTCTAATGTAGTTAGTAGGTTAGAAAGTGTCCAACTGAGGTCCCTGTAACTCAATGGGCTGCCCAGGGTTGATTCTGAGCACAGCATTGCCTGCTGACGGTATGTGCCTCTGTGACTCACGGTTCCCCTCATTTTATCACTCCTAACTCTGATGTGGAGGAGCAGAAATGATTGGAGCTCTGTGTTCAAGGCAGTGTCCCTCAGTAGGCCTAAGGACATAGAGGGGAACGACCTTCACAGTTACCATTTGCTTATCATCTACCCAGGGCTATCGGTGCACTTTGAGAACCTCAATAGAACAACCCTGCCAAATAGTTTGAGGGTGATTATCCCGGCTAGGTGATAGTTCTAAATAAAGTTGTGACCTCTACATTTAACCATGTTACTGTGTCTTTATCTCATTGTTTCTGTGTCCACGTCTAACTTCAGCTTGAATATTTAAAATGGACTGCCCAAGGGAAAACTGCTGCCTTTATTAACTGTATTCTCTTCTCAGAGAAATTCATAGATGTTATGGGTGAACCACGTGGCTTATTTGGGGAAGTTTTCTTTTTCTTCTTGCATTATGCAGTTAAATCCAAAACAAAGATGTTGTCTTTCACCAAGGAGTCAATACCTTTTTCTCCATTCCAGTACTCAAGGAACAAAGGAAAGGTGACATAAATGGCATTGTAAATTACATTGGTGAGTCAGTATAACTGTAAATTGGTGTAATTTAGACACCATGGCCTTGTCTAATTTACAAAATGTAGGTATTGCAATCACAATTGAAACGTCTTCAAATGGCAGTAATATACAATGCTTCTATTTGCTCAGTTAATACCTGTGGCTATGTCTACACTTGCTAAAATTAGTTCGAATTAGTTAGTTCATGGCATTCATGGCACTTGCTTAATTCGAATTAGCGATCCCCATTCATTTCAATGGCCGGTTAGTTCGAACTAAGAAATTAGTTCGAATTAACATGGCCACATTGGCTAATTCGAACTAGTTAGTTCGAATTAAAGCCTTACTTCTAAAGCCCTATTCGAACTTATTAATTTGAATTAAGGAAGCCCTTAATTCGCACTAACTAAAGCCTAGTGTAGCCATGGCTTTAGTTAGTTTGAATTAAGCCTCCTTAATTTGAACAAACTGGCCAGTGTAGACATAGCCTGTGATAAGTAAGTGTTCACATAACTGCTGGGATTTCATTTGTGTTATAAGGTTAACTGTTCAATGCTGTCAATTTGCACTGGTGTAATGATAATGTGTATACGAAACTGTGCCATAACAGCTGTTTCAGTTTAATGAGTCTTCACACCAGCATCCCTCAGCGCACCAGTCTCCTCTACAGTTGCCTTACTAGTTAAATTTCTGTACTCTACTGACCATCATCTGCAATCAAGTATTCTGGGATCCTCCATCTCTACAAATTATGCCTTTTAAATCTCACTGTGCACATGGTCTTCATTTCTATATGATCCCTGAGTTTCAGTGCTAGGTTCCCATGCTGCTTTTGGATCATTACTCAGGAGAAGCCTTCATATGCCTGCATTGATGAAGAGATTCAGTCTTATAAACACTGCTTCATAACTGAGAGTCTTAGAAGCTGCCTCCCCTCCAAGATATCATAGTCACTGTGAAAGAGTTCCCAGGAGAGGATAAAGAATTTCAAGTGTGTTTTACTGCAAAGCTGCTGTGATGAAGGAAAAAAAATTTTCTTCCTTTCTGTAAATTTAAAGTTGATTCATGGCACACAGGAGCTAGATTTAACAGTGGACAGCACTACAGCATCCTACATTATGTTGTTGGGGACCGGGAGAGAGGAAGATGTCATGGCTCAGTTCTAGGAGCAAAATTGAGGATGTAGTTGAGATTATGCCATGTTCAGAAGACACCTTCTCAGCCAGATAGCACACAAAAGCGATGTTAGCAGGTTCAGAAAGAGGAAGACCAAGGAGATGAGCAGTCCCTTTATCTAAGGTATGTTGCTTTTTATTGTTTTTACTGATTTGAGCTTTTTTTTCTGCATATCTGGGGGCTGGTGGCTGGGTTTTTGGTTTTGTTCTTTTGTTTTTTGCTCTGTATTATCACCACTTTTGTTGCCTTATTAAATGGACAGGTGCATCCTTACAAGAAGGTGGAGACTCATCCACCTCCTCTACTGATTTCACCAGTATAGCATATGTGGCAACATTCCCCCCCACATATTCACAGCTTGCTTTTTAAGAAGATTGCTTGGATGGGTTGTGCTACATGACTAAAATGGTGGTAAAAAGGATAAATGTAAGTATTTTGTAGATGTCAAAAAAACATAGGAGCATTAAAAATGGCAAAGCAAGATATATATATATTTATTTATTTCAATACATTTGGTTTGTAGATTATGTTGTTTGAGTCAATCCATAGGCTGCTGTCAGCAACCAGCTTAAGACACATATCCATTGGGATCACCTTTCTTTTTGCTTTCTGTTAATCTTATGAAACAGATGTGTAATTATTGTTAGATAGCTATCAGTTTAGCAACAAACAGAGGAAACGGGTTGGGTGGAGTCCCTGGATCTGTCCAAGCTCTCTTCTGGCAGCCTGCAAGCCTGGAACAGGATAAAGTGGATTAATGTGCTTTCGGTCTTTGGCGATTACATCTGTTTAAATTAGAGATCTACTTTGACAGTTAAATTGGTGGTCAAACTACTTTTCCCATTTCCCCTTTGAAATTCACTTTTGACTCCTTACCTCCTGATGCTGTCTCATGGTATTATCTGTAAAAGCAACTTGTGTACGTCCACACTGGAGTCTTAGGTTGACATAAGGACAGTTAATTCGACCTACAGACCACTGCATCCACACTGGATGCTTATTAAGTCGACTTAAGTGCTTCCTTAAGTCGATTTAATAACATCAACTTTTAAGGTCGACCTAAGGCTTAAGTTGACCTTATTAAGATGACTTAGGCCAGTGTACCTGGGGAATAGCCCTTAAGTTGACCTAACTGGCCTCCAGGCCCCCTCGCAGAGTTCCTGGCCACTCCTCCGTCAACCTAGCACCTGCCAGTGTGGACGCAGGGCTGTGGAGTCTCTAAGTTGACTTAACAAGGTCAACTTTAAGTTGAGTTAAAGTCGACCTTGGTTAAGTCGACTTAACAGAGCCTCCAGTGTAGACGTACCCCTAGAGAGCAGATTTATTGGTCTTTTCCCCCATTCAGTCTGTGCAGGTCATTCCTTCCCTACTCATCTGAGAGAAGTTGTTTTAGTTGGTAGTAGTAAACAACATCTCCAAACTTTAAATCTCCACATATCTTCAAACTCCATCAGAGAAATTAATAACAGTTAGCTAGGAAGAGAATGTAGGTGATAATGCCCTTGCCATCTTGACTTTTCCATCATATCACCTTCTTAAAAGTATTTGGAATTCAGAACACAAAATAAGCTTTACTTTATTCCAGTGCTAGGTAGTGCATTCATACATTGTGCTAACCTTGTTCTTCTTCCTCAGTTCACAGCTCATTGCTGCACCAATGCCAGAGTCAAGAAATATCAGCATAGCTCAGACATGGAGATTAAAAGGGCATTCAGGAGCTCAAATGGCAGAATGCTTGACCAATATCCAGGCCAAGAAGAGGAGAACAAGAAGCAAAATCATTCTTGAGTTTAAGAAGAATACAAAAGGGAATAGCCTATCTGGTGGAGAGGGGGGCAAGATACAAAAGTTTGAGGACACAGAAAAGGCTTTGTTTGAACACCAGGAGAAATTCAGATTTGAGGACAGCGATGGATGCCATAATGGAGCAAATCTATCATCAGAGGGGAATGAGGTTCTTGGAGCAGAAGTTCTACAATGAGCTCTTCAGAGAAAAAACACGGGCATCAGTACAAATTGGAGTATCGCACCTTGTCACGGCACTGTCCATTCACATATACAACATGTACCTGCTTCTGAATTAAGTACCATCACACAGGCCAGTAGCAGTGCATGCTACACCATCTGGTTTTCACCTGTTTAATCCCAAGGGGCATAGTCATAGAACTCCACCCCAGATTTAGAGAGAATGGATGTCAGTAACCCATGCAGTGTTTCCTTCCTATATTCCCAATAGGCAGACCGTGTTTTGTTTCTCTGTGTGACTTTCTTGCATTGTTTTGTTCTGGTCACACCAATCATTACTATTTATTGCAGATATTTTGTATACTTTGTATTAAATAAAGTTGGTTTCAGTTTTTATCTCTTCATCAAGATGTCATTAAGCAGATCTTATTAACCTGCCAAGCATCTCCTCATTAAATTATATTCAGGAACTGACTGCTTTACTTTTTATTATTCTATAAGCTTCCTTATCTAAAATTCTATAAGCTTCCTTATCTAAAATATTATATAATCAAATTATTCCTGAGTATCTATGGTTAATCCTGCCACCTGCAAATAAAACAATCCTGAATAACAATAATCAATAAATATATTACATTCTGGTTCATTTATTCGTGCCCTTCTTTGTCCACTCACATTCTCCTGCATTTACACAGTAATAGCATATTGTTTCTGAGTATTTCCATACGCTGGTGCTTGCAGCATTTAGGCTATGTCTACACTTGTGAATTTAAGTTGACTTAGCATGTCCACACTTAAATTTTAAGTCGACTTATGGGGGACCCTTCAAAGTTGAGCTAAAGCATGCACACTGGATGCCTAGGTCAACTTGTAGGGGCTAGGGAGACCTTGGACAGGTTCATGGTGGCAGGGGGGCATCCCTTGCCAAGTGCCAGGGGGCTCAGCCTTTGCCCCATTGTACCTGGGTACAATGCGGCAAAGGGGGACAGGGACCCTGGCAGGGCATAGGGGCAGGGTGGGCAGGGCTCTGCCCTGCCCCGTGGGGGGGCATGCCAGGCTCTCCCTGTGCCACCTCCTCTGGCAGGGAGGGCAGTGGGGGAGTCCTGGAGAGCCCTAAGTCGACTTAGAGTTGACTTAAGCCTAAAGTCGACTTTAAATGAGATTTAACAAAGTCGACTTAAGCAGCTTGCTTAAGTCGACTTAAGGAAAGTGTAGTGTAGATGCAGAGTAAATTAAGTCGACTTAAGCAAGAGTCGACTTAATTTACAAGTGTAGACTCACCCTTATAGTGTTGAATAATTTGTATCAAGTTCTGTGGCTTCCACAGTCTTTTAAATACCTTACCCTAGCTTTCATGAATGTTGGGTAGACTATAAGGAGGAGCTATTATGAAACTCTAATGTGGATTGTATTGTCATATAAAGCTGGTGCTGCCAAGTTGCTACAATTGTCTTGCCACTTCCTTGTCTCTTGTGAGTAGAACTTGTGTCCCTGGTAGTCCCGCCTTCAGGCCCAGCTCCCTATATAAAGGTCTTCTTCCTTATCCAGAACATCTGCAGCCACAGCTACTTTTCCCAGGCCTGGAGAACAATAAAGGCCCACCAGTGTGGAGTTGAAGTCTTGACCCAAAAGTGGCATTGAACCAAGCAAATGTCTTTTTCAGGTAACTCATGGAGACAGTAGAGTGGGCAATAGAACACCTGACCGGAGTTGCAGCACAAATTCCATTTACTGTTGGCCTCTGTATCTGGCTTTCCAGAAGCATGCTCTTGGGGCTTTGATAATACTAGGCAAAGAATTCCAGGAGCTGAAGCAAAAAAAAGCGGGGTTGGGGGGGTTGAGGCAGGGTCTCTGAGCGATGCTCTTTGGGTAACTTGTTGTAAAATTGTGTGTATATTATAGTGATTAATGGGAGTTTGAACTCTTTTCACACATTTCCCTAGAATTGTTTTCAAAATTCCTATAAGTCACTGCTGCAAGGAGGTGTACTTGGAGCTGGAAGATAGAGAGCAGTATGACTCTGATGCTTGACGAGTGTTGTACGTGGCCATGGGCCAGTACTTCACTCAAAATAGGATGGCTAGTCTGAAGGCACTGTACTGCTGTTATTTGTGCTGGTTCAGTCTGACTAATTATTTACTAATGGTATCATTAGTCTTGCATAAATATTCCCTGACAGGGCAAAAGGGTAGTTGTAGCAGAAAAAGCAACCAGCAAAAAAATATAAAATAAAGCAGAGAACCTTCCAACTACTTCAATTTATCACAGTCAAAATGAGTGAAAAAGAAGGAAAAGTGTACAGTTAATGTCTCCAGCAGAGAATCCATATCTCCCTCTTATAGTTCCTAACACAGAAGACTTGTTACAAAGAGTTAATGGCTGTCTTTGCAGATCTGTTCCCTATTCTCTCCATATCTCTACTAGTTTCTGGAAAATATTTAGATTCACATGTGTCATTTTGCACATAGAGCTAGTATTTGTTAGCGTAGTTTCTGCCCCCAGGACTGCTGGCAAATACAGATTCTTGTTCACTATTCTTTGGATGTTTGGACTGATAGATTTCTCATCCATGCAGACCTGGTTTTTTCTTTCTTGTTCAGATAGTCTGTGAACTCTATTAGATTCTTCCAGAATCATCTGTAGAATTTTGAGAGCTGCTAAATGCCTGCAAATTATTAACACCAATTAGTTTATTTATACTCCATTTCTCTCCATTGCAGCCCAATAACTTTACCTGAATTACCCATTTAGAGATGTCCCCCAGCACGTCCTTGGAAAGCTGTCTCCAAAACAATGGGTGGTGAAAGAGGTAGAAAAGAATGAAGCTGAAGAAGTATCTTTAGTGATCTCCAGCACAGTAGATATTCTCTGATTCTTTTCTGTTAGCCTAACCCTGTGATCCCTGTTTTTTTCCTCTCCTGGAGCAGACATGCTTGCAACCCAAGTCATAAAAATTATCTAACACATTGGCAGTGATGATAGATAAAATCTTGGGAGAGGGGCTAGCTTTCATTAGGTGTCTATTTCTGTGGTCATGGTTTTTTGACACAACTATAGTTTTTCCTCTTTCCTGAGGGAATTTCTGTGGGTATGTAAACCAAATTGATAGTTAATCTCGAAAATTCCAACTCTCTAAGCAACATTGATTTTTCTTGATTTACCACAAGCCCTAAAGCTGTAAGGAAGTAGCTGACTACTTTGTAATGGAAAGATAAGAGTTCTTGAGACTGTGCTATTAATAGCATATCATCTAAGTAAACCAGTAATCTAATTCCATTGCTTGGGGAGACATCGCCCTCATGATTAAGGTAAACAACTTTGGTGCTACTGATAGGCCAAATATAATTAATTTAATTTGATACTTCTTCCCCTCCCAGCAAAATCTCAGCCATATCTTGTACCTGTTATGCATTGGTTCACTTGCTATGCATTTTTTCAGGCTTCACCTTTTTAAAGTTTTCAAACTATCCATTCTGAATGTTTTGATTCTTTAAAACATATTTAAATGAGGGGTCATGAGATTATTATTGGGGGTTTTGAGCTGTCAGCCCCAGCACATGCTGGGTCTGTGGTTGTCAGCCCTGCACATGGCTGTGCACAGGGGGTGGCATGGCATGGGGATGGGGTCATCACAACCTGACATTTTTTCAAAGGGGGTTCCAGCAAAAAAAGTTTGAGAACTCGTGTTCTAAATGATTACACCTTCCAGAAATATGTAGTGATGTAGTACTGCTAATAGTTTAAAAGCTGTCATCAGCATCTTCACAACACATTTTAACACATCTCTTTTTTTACTGGAATTTATTGTGTTCTGTAAACTTATGACTTGCTTTCTACTAGGAGGCTGACTCATGGCCATTCTACTGCCCTTTCATTTGACAATTTGTTGTTATGCAAGGTTCCCAGCTGTCATACCACTGAACGATTTGGACCCATTTGTTTCCATTTGCTGGCATGTGGGCTTCTGGGTGGCTTGGCTGTCTTCTTTGATTAGTTCTCACAACATTTCTGGAGGTTAAATAAGTTCTCAAGTGTCCCATTTTTGGTCCTACCACAGTTCCTATGCACCATCAGCTGAATTGCCTACCTGGTCTCCTTCAGATAGGCACAAATCACCAATGGTGATGCCTCAACTTCCCCTTGTATTTTTCTAATTTTAATGTCGTGTTTTGGATTAATCTCAAATTCAAACAGATAGGAATCTGGATTGAAAATTTACCAATCTACTTCCCCTTCATCTTAAGTGTGCATCTTCCAGTATCCACAGTTCAATGTCTTCTAATTTCCTTCTTCAGTACTCCTGTTAGTTTACTTAATAGCGGATGTAAATCTTGAACCATAACAAATTACAATAATACAAGCTACTTTTCATTTCCATAGTGTTTTTCGTCCAGGGTTCTGAAAGCCTTTACAAATATTAATGAATTATGTGAACAGCTCTGAGAGAGGTAGGTCACGTATGAGCTCCACTGTACAGATATAGAAATTGAGACACAGACACTTTCAGTGATTTGCCTTATTTCATAGAAGCAATGACTGAGAACAAAGACTAGATCCCAGATATTCAAATACTCAATCCTGGGCATTAGCCACAAGCCCATCCTGACTTTGGATGATCCTGAAAATATTAAATTTGTTAGATAATGTATCTTTGTGACAGGATTGTAAAGATGGAATTCATTTTTATGTATTGTGGATGATATTTACAATTGCTCAACTGTACAGACAAGGTTACAAAACGCATATTCTGTATTCCCACTGCGGGAGAAATTTCAATTACTCTTTTTTTTTTTCTTTAACCCTAAGTGAGAAATGTTGAACTTTTCTTTTCAGCAGAACACCAAAACATCAGATCATATATTCTCTTTCACCCATGATCTTATACATACAATACTTCAGCTGCCTAGAGAAGCGTCTCAGACTGTTATACGTCCTGAGTAGGATCATTGTGGCTTTACTCATTTCTTCCCTTGTAACTGCTGTCTGTTCATATTATAAATAAATACTCACTTCAACATTTCTTAGTTGTGTACATATCAAAGGCTGCATCTACACTTGTAAATTAAGTCGACTTAAGCTTGCTTAAGATGACTTAATTTACCCTGCGTCTACACTACAGTTTTCTTAAGTCGACTTAAGCAGCTTGCTTAAGTCGACTTTAGGAAAATAAAGTCGACTTAATCAAAATTAAGTTGACTTTATTAAACCTAGATTTAATTAGATTTAAGGCTTAATTCGACTTTTTAAAGTTGAATTAAGCCAGTGTAGACGTGGGGTAGCCCTAAGTCGACTTAGGGCTACCCCAGGACTACACCAATGCCCTCCCTGCCGGGGGGAGTCACAGGGGGAGCCTGGCATGCCCCCCAAAGGGCAGGACAGTGCCCTGTGTGACACTGTCTGGATTTAGGGAAGCATTTATGATATTATTTTCTATTAATATCTCATAAATGCTATAATCCATAGGAACTATGTCATGTTTGGTATCAATAGAAAGGTAGCAATTTGCTGGGAAATGATTATATAGTTTATATATAGGAATTGTATTTGTATTAGAAGTTAGGAATTTGGTGTTATATCTATACTTTAACTTGTGTGATTCTGTGGAAATGCCCCAGACAGGAGGCTGTCTATAGCCATTGTCTCCTTAATGTCTCATCAGGTTTCTCCATGGGCCCGTTGAACTTGGGAGCCTCTGCTTCCCTAAATCCAGACAGCATAACACCCTGCCCACATGCCCTGCCAGGGTCCCTGTCCCCCTTTGCCCCATTGTACACAAGGGGTGTCCCCCCCGCCACCATGGACCTGCCCAAGGTCCCCCTAACCCCTAGAAGTCAACCTAGGCGTCCAGTGTGGACGCTCTAGGTCGACTTTGTAAGTTTCCCTTTAAGTCTACTTTAATTTTAAGTGTAGATGCACTAAGTCGACTTAAAATTACAAGTGTAGACATAGCCATAGTGTCATATGTAGCTGCACCTTTTGGTTATGTGTGTTATCTTGTGAAAAGTTGTTATCTTGTGAAAAGTTTAGAGTACTGTGAAGCAAAGTTAATCAGTTCTTGTACCTATGGTTCAAATGAGAGGAGAATCATACCCTATGTATAAGAAGTATCTTAGCTTATTATAAATAATTTGATTTATGATTACAGGGGTAGGTCATTGCATTTTTGTTTCATCTTATGAGTTATTTAACTAAGAAAACTGCCTAACAATAATTTCTTTAAAAGGACAGTTGCCCTTTTCACCAATTATTAGGACTTTCTGTGCAGCCATCTTACCAAAATACAAATGAGTCACAACGTTGAAAAAAAATCTACATGGTAAATGGTTCTGCTAGCAAGCTAACTAAGAACTTTTTACCTTTCACACTGAATATTAGCTGCAATCTATATGCTGATATACTCCCCTTTATATCTGAGAACCAAACTTAGCCATGAGAATGTCATCTCTTCATGCTCCTTGTCCTCATGACTCTCCCATCCAAGGTGGGCAGAGTCTAATTTGTTTCGGAATTTGATTTTTCCCATGACATACCAAATTGTCATGGTAGTATGTTGTATAAATCAAATTTAAATCAAGAGGTGGTGTTTTCAATCTACAAGTTCTGTTGAAGACTGAGTCTCTTTGTAATAGACAGAGTCAAGCTTAGTTATGAGAAGAAGTTGGTATTGAACAGGGTACTTGTTCAAAATGTACTGCAGAACTGCTTATTTTAATGCAAATAAGGGTAGCAATGTGTTTGCTTTATATTACTGTCACATTCTCTCTGAAGGCGTGTTCTAATACTTGCCTGTTGCTAGAAATAAATACTATATGATCATTTGTACTGATTTTTCCAATGAGTGAATAGAGAAAAAAATCATTTAAAGTGACGATTTTGAGATCTATAATATGTTCAGCAGAGGAAACTGAAGTCGCTCCTCTAGCTGGTATTAGCCTACGTTTTCAAAAAGTATGTCAAATTTTGCCCAACAAATATTTAAAAATAATAAACATATAGTTTATCTGAGAAATATCATAACCCAATAAGAGTGGTTGAACAGATGTATCATTAAATACAAATTCTAGCATGGAAAGAATACTTTTTAAAAGATGCCTGGGGCTGGAGTGTGCATTTTGCAGACAGTATTACTGCCGCAGGGCACTAATCAGCTAAGTACCATAATCCTCCTTATAGGGTAAATTCTTACTTGACCTCCAGCTATATACAGCACATGGTAACGGTATTAAACTATAACCCTCCTCTCATGCTCTCAACAGCTTCCCCATTGGGTCAACTCTCTGGCTTGAATTAGTATTAGTTTTCTTTTATACCTTTTTCTAGATGCCTTTCATCTTGTAATTGTATTTTGGGGGGGAAAGGATTGCCGTACCATATTCAGCAAGTTGTATCTACTAATTAAGAGACTGTTTGTATGATTGCACTGAAGCTAGAAGGATGAAATGAAAGTACTAGCCAGCATTGAAATTGATGTATTCTCAGGATCTCGATGCTTCCTGCTTCCCAGATGTGCAGTGGCTGATCAAAAGGTAATGCCAAGGAGAAAGGTGCTGAATGTGCTTTGAGAAAACAATGTTTTATGTTCAATATTCCTTTTCCTTTTGTGGGGGAGGGAGGAGATTAGAAAAATATTTCTTACTTTAAACAAAAGATTTATTTCAGGGATTGAAAGATAATTTCCTGAGCTATTAGGCTACAGGAATGTAGCTGTTGTGTCTTTAGCAGTTGCTAATTTTTTTAATTCAGTATTTTAACTTGAACGATGTCTGAAATCTTGCAGTGCTTTATTTGTTTTAATGGTAGTTTTTGCAAACATTTGAAATACTACTAATAATTTTAATGTTGTTTGTATGTAGAATACCATTTCTTAACAGTTCAGTACATAATTTATGGACTTCCTTCCTTTTCATTCAAGTGATCGCCTTTAAACTGTGGACTGTATTATTAGTTAGCTCACTCTCAAACTTTTATTTTAGCACTGTATTACAGTTGGTAGAGGGCCTCATTCTTCACCCACTGATTGCAATGGGTGCAGGATTGACCTAATAATTTCAGTGTGGATTGTGACTAGTTAATTTAGTAAAAGGAATTTAGCATTTTAGCATTATATTTCTATACATTAGATTTAAGACATTTTTTTTCCAGAAAAGTAGGTCAACTACAGTTCACATGTATCTAAAACATAGAAAGCTTAGAAATCAATAACTTTGAAAATGTTTGCAAATAACTAAGAAACAAAGATAGGTAAAATATTTCAGAATGTTTTTTAATGAGGGGTAAATGTTCATCTGTGTAGCTGTCTAAAAGGTTATGAGATTGAAGTTACCAAAATATTAATTTATATCTGTTAATACTTGGAGGCTACAGTTCAAAATTGTCACATGATTTTCAAAGAGGGCATTTTATAAACCATGTTTCATAATTTAAAAGTAATACTTTTAAAGCGCTACACTGTTTAACGTCCACCCTCGGGGTGTTATTTATTGAGGGGTGCGCTTGGACGAAGGGTTTTTTGTCTACTGGGATAATAGCCCGGCCTTGATCTGATGGAAGGGAGGAGGCACTAACAGGTACACTAGTGGTCAGGGAGGACAAATAATAGAGGGTTAAACTGATCCAGCCGATAACCCAAATAAACATTAAGGGAACTGAAAACTGTTCTCATAGGAGAAGTAGTAAGAGGGACAGAGGGGTAAGAGGAATTAACAGTAACAGGGGAAGTATTAAAGGAATTAGGAGAGTTATGACCAAATGATATTTATTGTTCATCATGGGTACAATAAGTCTTAAGCGTTTTTAAAGGAATCTCTAGTTAACAAACTTTATCAGTTACAGAGTTCACTGTTTTACTGTTATGCTATTATGCTGTTATGCTGCAGCAGGTCTTAAAGACAAATTCAAAACTAAATGTGCATTAAAGTTTACCTTTTTTAATTGCTAAAGCTATTCTTATTATACTGCTTTTGCCCCTACTTTTAAAGGGGATAGCAGTCTAACCTACCTGTACTTTCAGGCCGGGGTGCTAACCTACTTGGTCCCTAACCTTAGCCCGATACCTCTTACCAACCTAGGTTCGGGGAACTAACTTCTAGTTTATCCAGTTGTTAAAAGAACAACTTTCCTGCTGCAATCTCATTAAGGGGACTGAGCCTTACACGTCCCTAACTTCAGTTACTGTTTTAAATACTTATATTTCATATACCTGTTTTCATATACCTGTAGCTATTTTGAATCAGCCTTCACCGAGGCCTATTGTACTGTCTTAACACTCACCGAACTCTTTGCCAACGTGTCAGTATCGTTACTCTCGAGGATCAGGTGCTGACCTTTTTCTGGTGAGCTCAGACCAACATGCCAGTCCAGTTACCTTTAAGACCGGATCCTGACCTTTTTCTGGCTACGAATAGCCTTTGGCTATGGACTGAGCCCACTGGCTATCGTAGCCGAAGCCACGGGGCGTCTTGACTCAGTCCAGCCTACTGTCCAAAGAATATATGTGTGGGGCTGGTGATATATATAGGGTTTTAATCCCCCATGCCCCTCCTGTTTCTTTCAGGGGTTCCCACGTTCTTGAATCTTTGCAACATGGCCATCAGTTCTCACACGCTATATGCAGGGCCAAATCTTTGCAACATAGGCATCGGTTCTCACACGCTATGTGTGTAACATTGTAAGTTATTAAGGTTGCTGAGGCAGGCTATGTGACGTCTGAGTTCCTGGCATTGGTTCATGTGAGTTGTCATGCTAAGGCCTTTGAAAATTGGTTCAGACTTGGGCCTATTCTACTAACTTTTACTTTTTTAACTACTTATATAAATTCCCATTAACTATACCCACTTTCTACAATACTGCTCATTTGTTCAGGCTAATTCTTTTTAATTCTCTATTCTTTCAGTCTTTATTCTCTGTTTATTATTATTCTCTAATTCTCTATTTGTTCAAGCAAATTCTTTTTAACTCTGAGTTAAATAGTTGAACATTAATAATATTGTAAAAACCCAGTCATAATTAAAATAACAGAGCATCTTTCATTATTGGCATCATTTTCCCACGTGCAATGTTGTTCATGCAATACAAAAAAATTAATTGTTTACTTGAAAATTGTGATTTTTGAACAAAAGAATTGGATTTGCAGACTAATGAGCGAGTGTCTAAAATCATTTTGGTTCTTTAACTTAAAAAGACAAAATATTTTCTTATTTTAGTTACAAGCAACAGCTTCCCATTCTCAGTGTAAGCCATCTGTCCTACACAAGTTCAAATATCCTTTATAGAATTAGTGGTGCTACACTTGTATTGAATGCTGCATTTTTATAGGGTGCATATGATTTCACAATGAAAGACCTGGTTGTTTTCTATATTTCTGCAATCACATCCTGTTCAAAATGAGGTTATTATCAATGATAAATATAATTATGTTAATGATTTTGTTACCATACACTTCCTTTGTTGATACCAGTTTGTGTCCATAGTCAGTGTTTTTTTTATATTCCAGTTAAAGCTAACACAGATTAACTACTGCATTGTAATTTTCATGCTTCAGCACATTTTATAACCTTCATTGCAGGCTTTAACTCATTATCATTTGGAAATTCCTAGATACAAAGCATTCCAGAAGTGCATTGGATTGTTATAAAATGTAAATTTTAAGGAGATTGCGGAATTGAGAAATGAAGTGATATTTCAGATAAAATTTATTTAGTGATTTGCTTACATTATTCAATGCTGGACCAATCGCTGCACCGTCTGCTCAAAGGAATATTAGCCAATGAATATATTTTCTGTGTATCACACTGTAGGCTGCTGAATTGACTCAGCACAAAAAACATAAGGTCAGCTGTCTGCATCCCGTTTCTCAAGCTCTCAGTGAGGTGAGAAACCAGATGATAAGGCAGAGATACCAGTAAAGATTGCATGTGATATAGCATTGTACAATATGTGAGAATTGTAAAAAGGGAGGTGTGGGGAGAAAGTGAAAGTAGAAAATAGAAAGAGGTTAATATACTCAAAAAGCTTGAGCAATATCTGTTTTTCAAAATGGTGGCTTATGTAGAATATGATTCAGCGATACTGTGTCAGGAATGTTATGTACAGAGATTGAGAAAATGACTGAAATAAATACAGATACAGCATTCGTAACACTTACAAAACAGCTACAATTTGGTTGGATTCATTACTGTGGAAAAGGAAATGTTAGTAAAAGAATCTCATCATCGAAGCACAGAAAAGACCCTGGATCTTTCAGCCTGATCTATTTTACTTGCAGGATTCTCTCTCTTTCAGTCCAAAACCTGTGGTGTTTTGAGCATTTAGTACCCGTTCCTTTCTTTGGCACTTGAAACTTCCATATGCTACGTAGGGGAGTAATTAGAACCATCCTTGTGGGAGCCACTCGTCCCAGGCCTCTTTTGCCAAGTCCATGCCATGCTCAGCCCCCCCCCCCCCTTCCAGCCCAGCCTGTTCATCCTTGAGGTTTAACACAGGCTGCTGGGAGTGGGGTGACTCTGGTCAGGTATCCTGGAGATACCTTTGGTGCAAGAGCTTTCCCCACAGTGGCATTGAGGAGCAGTGGCCAACCCACGGCCCACTCAAATTTGGCACCACCAGCCCTCCGTCTCGATGGGGGCGGGGGCACTGTGGGGTGAAAACTGAGTGAGTGGCATTGCAGCCTGGTGCGCAAGGGTTGCATTACTACTCCGATTTGGCCCCACAGTTCCTCTGTCATGATTCAAGGTCAAACCGTTAGGCAACACACTGCAACACAGCTTACTCAGTTTTACTCCCGCCACTCCCCATGGTGACAGAGGGCCAGTGCAGCTAGGTAGGAATGGGCAGGAGGGTGGCCTGCTCCGATTCTCTTTCCCAATATGAATGTACTGTATGTACAGTTGCCACTGATTAGCACTTCATCCCTTTGCCCAAATGTTTTATGTATCTTTTTAGGACTAAACATTTCAAGGTACTGAATGTCTCCAGCTCAGTCCAGGCACTTTTTTTGCACACCTCTAAGGGATTGTTTCTCAACTACTCCTTTAAATCTTACAGTGGGTTAGGCTCCTGTGCATTTTTTAAATCCCACTAGGTGCCTTACTTCATCTTTAGGCACCTAATTACTTTTAAAATAGAGCCCTTAGAACCATTCCATTGGAACCATTCTTAGATAATTACTCAACGGAGCAAAAATACTGGTAACCAGACAAAAGTGATCATCTAATAAAGAAGGAGCAAAATTTGCTCCATATATTTGGAGATTTTTTTGGGTAGTCTCTTACAAGGGGTTACATAATAAGCCTCTTTCTTGGGTAGCTTACCTTGTAGATTTCCAGGGGAAAGTGGAGGGAACCAGATGCAAGTATTGCTTCTAAAGTGTTAATCTTGTCACTCTGACTGGGATTACAGTATTGCCAATTTGTGTGATTTTTATCATGGTTCTTTTTACCTGTCTCATGAAAACATGATGAAAGGTGCCAACTCATGCATTTTCCCTTACTTAAAAATCATCTCTTGTGATTGTCCATGGGGCTGAAGTCTGCAAGATGGTCACCATCTCCATAAATTCTACAGTAAAACCTGCCAAAAGCAACCATGGGAATTAGCGAAAGTATGATATTGTCACTTTATTTCTGCACTGCAGCTGATAGGGGCGCTGCGTTCAGGGTGGGCAGCTGTGAAATGGCAGATGTTGTCTGGGAGCTCAGCTCTGAGGGAAATAAGAAAACGTGGTTTCTGGTTGCACATGACAGGTGGTAGCTCTTCAGAGTTAAATTGTAGGGGGAAAAATTCTGTGGCCTCTGCAAGTAGTCATTTGTGATGGGTGGTTCTTCTTCAAAGATGGTTGCTAAGGAAAGTTTTACTATATCTGCAGGTGGAAGTGAGGCTTCCCTTAATAAAGTTGGCTGCCGCCTCCTGTTTTCAGTGAGATTGAAGCAATGCCCATAGGCAAAATGGTGCCACTCTATAGTTCAGGAGGCTGAATAGGACACAGGGACTGTGAAGAACAGAGTTCCCGAACCTCCAGGATTGTCCTGGAATTAATGATTAATCTTTAATTAAAGATTATGTCACATGGTGAAACTTCCAGGAATACATCCAGTCAAAATTGGTAAGCCTAGTGGGACACTCTGAAAGATTGATGAGGATCTTGAGGAGTAGCAGGGCACTGGGTGAGCAGGAGGAAAAATTAGGAGTTGCAGAGGGATATGGAAACAGGAGGGAAGCTGAAGAAGGTGCAGTGATGGGGGTGAGAGATTGAGGGCATAGAATGGCAGCTCTCTCCAGTCTGATGATGATGGTGGGTAAAGTAGGTTATGGGATTTTGTTGCCTGAAGAAACTTGTGGAATCACAGTTTTCAGGGCTGAGCACAAGGGCAGAATATTGTGTGAGAGCCTCGTGACAAAGGACACAGACCTGCTCTGTCACTCTGTCCTGTCTTCATGTGTTATCCTATAACACAGAGAGGCAGTGGGAGACAAGAGGAGTAGCCATGGAAGTGGTATTGCTGGGTCTTAGGGAGAGAAGTCCTTGGACAGCAGGAAGCAAAGAAGTGCTGCTGCAGGGTCAAAACCATAATAGGAAACGGACGACTGTTTCCTATCTTAAGGGGGAGGAGAGGGTAAGTGAAGTCACCAATTAAGGAGAGGTACATTTTTGTGTGCATTAAAAGTTGACTTTTAATGTGAAGTTATCAAACACATTGATAAAGATAAATGGAAGTTAAAAAGTCAAAAGACAGACTAAGCCCACAATTTTTTAAAAAAATCTCATTTTTTGGGGGGGCCCATCATGATTTTTGAGACTCTGATTCATAAATTTTAATCTCGTGAGGTTGGCAGTGGTGATGTTAAAATAGTACTTAGCATGTACAATTTTCATATCACTTTATAGTAACTCATTTGTGTAAGGAAAATATATTTTAAAAACATTTAAGTAAATGCTTTTAGCACACATTGTGTATTACTCACTTTTCATTATTTGTAAATGTCCTCTCCTTGCTGAATGCTTATTTATGACATTATTGAAATAGCTTTTTCCCTTTTTCAAAACAATGGCATCTGCAATTAAAAAGTGAGCCTAGTTTTTCAAAGCTGGGAACATGAAATATCTTTCTTAAGAAATTCCTTTTAATTTTTCCTAGATACCTATAGATATTTCAGTGTTATAGGTCTGACAAATTATTCTATCTCTGAAAATCTAGAAAAAATATTATTTTCAAAACAACAAACATGCAAACAAACCCCCTAACAAAGTAAATCCATCATGTTTCTAATTTTGTTAAATTGTGTATGATGGAAACATTTTCAAACTGATTTTTAAAATTGTATGTGTTTTTCAGTAATTGGGTTTGTAGGAAATCAAATTCATGATTTTTGGTAAATCAGAATTGGACTGTGCAAAAGATGACTATGGTGCAGGCTAAACCAAGTATTTCTTTTTATGTTTAGCTATGCAGTAACATCTCAGTTGTGTGAAAACTGTAAGCATGTGCAGATAAACTTGGTGCTCAAGCTTTTGTTTTTACACAAGGAGTACAACCACAATTTCTTTAACACCTACTCTAGTGCAATGGTTCCCAACCTGGGCCAGAAGTGGCCTGCATGGTCTTTCAAAGTGGCCTGCTACTCCTCTCCCACCGGCTGCAGAATGGAACTGCTGCCTAAGGACCCAGATGGAGGATGTTGCTCTGAGGCTCCAAGACTGATGCAGCTGCTGGCTGCAGCCAAGAGGAAAGGAGATCAGCGCTGCCCTCCCTCTGGCTGTAGAAGGGAACAGGGCAAAGTGTTCCACCTTAGTCCATAGATGATGGAGTCCCTGCTGGAGCCAGAAAAAGTGGAGCACTGATCTCCCATACCCTGGCTTCAGACGGTTAAGTGCGTGGGACTACGGGATGTGTAGTCTCCTTGCTGAACTCCTTCTGTCTGGCTGCAGTGGGCTGGGGCTGCTCTAGTGTATATAGCTCAAATAAAGATGATAACAGGTATACTGAGCTGTATTGTAGTGGTCGAGCACAAACCTGGGAGCCAGAAAGTGCTGAGAAATAACCCTGAATGTGATATAAATAGCCTTCTTAGCTGGTGAATTGCAAGGTATTTTTGAGTGTAGGTACTTTTGAAAATGTAATGGAAACTTATCTAAGCCTATTTTGTTTCTCCACAAAACTCTTGAATTGACGTAAAACCAAAATACAGCTGTGGATTTTCCTTTCAGCCAAAAGTCCAAGTGAATCAGAGTCTCAGCAGACTTAACAAACAAGGACTCTGGTGGCACTTTGAAAGACTAACAAATGTATTTATCGCATGAGCTTTCGTGGGAGAAAATCCCAATTCGTCAGATGCTTGATGATGCTAGTGTGTCATTACCACACTGTAAACAAGGTTTTCCATGATCTGAAGGTAAGGGTGAGATACACAGCTCAATTTTGTAGATCTGTAAAAGAAAAGCTCTAAAAACATGTTAGTGTGCATTAATCGGAAATGTATGTGAAGGCTGTTAGGATTCTTCTTTCTTTTTAGTTCATCTTTAATCTCTTTCACATCTGTAAAATTGGAATAATTTTAATGGAAGGTGCTTCATGTATATGTTTCAAAATATTTGTAAAATGCCTGGAAGGTGAAAAATACTATATAAATAAATATTAAGCATTGTTTTTATTAATTAAAAGGAGCAGAAATCAAGGATTCTGTGCTTTCTTTAAAGTCAAATAACGGTGACCTTTTCAAAAATAGTGTTAATTTTCATAACAGTTACTACAAATATTGCCTCTTTGAGATGATAGTTGGGTATTGTACATCAGAATTGTTGATACATCCTCAAGGCTCTCGTAGCTTTGAATGTGCCACTGCACTTGTGTAAATGCAGCAGTAATTATTTCCCTTGGTGCACCTAGCTGGAGGAGCAAAATGAAGTGTTTTTATAAGACACCTTAAAAGTAGTTAACAGCAAAGAATGGATTAGACAGAGGCTCATGATGATCAGTGAGAATTAACTTGTGATCTAAAAATAACATATATGAGGTGATGTTGAAGCTGTGTTGGTCCCAGGATATTAGAGAGGAAAGGTGAGATTTCTCCCAAAAGAGGTCAAGTGGCAGAGCCAGTCACCTATGTGGGTTCACTGTGGAGACCTGGAAGAGGTCAAAGGTGAGGAATAGTAGGAGGGAAAACAGCAGAATAAAGACAGACTTAGCAAACTGAGAGATTTGGTAGCAAAGATCCCAAGGGAAGCAAGTCTAAGGGGAAATAAAATAATTCAGGAGATTTGGCAGTTTTTTAAAGAGACATTATTATGAAGGGAAGAAGAGCAAACTATATCCATGTGTAAGAAAGATAGAAAGTGTGGTAAGAGGCCACCCTGGCTTAACCAAGAGATATTCAAACCCATGATACTCAAAAAGAATCATACAAGCAGTGGAAACTAGCTCAAATTATAAAAGATGAATATAAATAAAATGATAGGGGCAAAATTAGAAAGACAAAAGGTACAAAATGAGATTAAGCCAGCTAAGGATATAAAGGGTAACAAGAAATCATTTTACAAATGCAGGAGAAGGAAGAGGAAGACCTGGGACAGGGTAAGCTCGTTACTAAATGAGGGAAAGACAATAACAGAAAACATAGCAGTGACCGGAGTGTTAAATGCTATATTTGTTTCATTTCCATCAAAATAATTAGCAGTGCCTGGACGATTAACATAGAGAATATCAGTGTAAATGTGGTAGGATCTAAAGCTAAAATAGGGAAAGAAGAAGATATCTTTAAGTCAGCAGGGCTTGATGAAATACATCTAGAATAATTAAGGAACTGGCTGAAAAGTTCTCTGAGCCATTAGCTGTTGTCTTTGAGAAGTCATGGAGGAAGAGACAAACCTGAGGATTGGAAAAGGACAAATACAATGTCTATCTTTAAAGGGAGGAATAAGGACAGCCCAGAGAATTATAACTCAGTCATCTTAACTTTGGTACCTGGAAAGAGAATGGTGCAAATAATCAATCAATCAATTTGTAAGCATCTAGAAGAAAATCAAGTAATAAGTAATAGTCAACATGGATTTGTCAAGAACAAATCAAATCAAACCAATGTCCTATCCTTCTTTGACATGGTAACAAGCCTTGTGGACAGAAGAGGAAGCCATGTAGATGTCATTTATTTTGACTTCAATAAGACTGTTGATACTCTCTCACAAGATCCTCTCATAAGGAAACTAGAGAAACTACTATATGAAACTACTGTAAGAGGTGTGCACAACTGTCTGGAAGACCATACTGAGGGAGTAGTTATCAATGATTCACAATTGAGCTGGAAGGGTATATCGAATGCGGTCCTGCAGGGAGGCAAGTGTGAAATATCCATTGCTGGGTGTTTTTAAGAACGGGTTAGACAAACACCTATCAAGGATGGTCTAGATAATACTTAGTCCTGCCTAAGTAGAAGACAAGACTAGATGATCTATCAAGGTCCCTTCAAATCCTACATTTTTATTCTATAATAATATTATAAAATCAACTTATGCTTGTATTGGCTTGAAATTTATACCATGTCTTACAGGACATATAGGAGATTATAAAATGGTTGTTATGCTATAGAAGTGGTGAAAGGACTTAGCCTATATATTAAATGTTTAATTATTAAGACATTAACATTTTTCTTTCTAATGTTTGTGCTTCAGTGAATTATGAACATTTTAAATATACAACATGGGATATTCTCTTTGTTTCTGAAAAAAAGTGAAAGCACACTTACCATCAGAAGAAGAAGTCAGTGGAATAACTGTGTTTTAATCTGATGACCATAGTGCCTTCTTAACCCATTTTATGTAACAGATTTATTTGTGTTATTGACAGAATCAACAGAATTTTCATAGCTCTTGTTTGTCTTGATTACTTAGGAAAAGAAGCCCATCAGTATCAAGAGACCAGAACAGAAGATACGACCAAAGGGACGGGAGAGACGAATATTCACAGTATGCTACATCAGACAGTGCAATGCCAAGGTCACCATCAGATTATACAGACAGGCGATCACAGCGTGGGTCTCAGCTGTATGAAGAACCTGAACTTGGTGACTACAGAGATTCTAACAGAAGAAGTCACAGACATTCCAAAGAGTATTCTGTAGAAGAAGATGATGTGCAGAACAGAGAGGAATATGAAAGGCAGAGGCGAGAAGAGGAGTATCAGGCACGATACCGAAGTGATCCTAATTTGGCTCGTTATCCAGTCAAGCCACAACCATATGAAGAACAAATGCGTATGCATGTTGAAGTGTCCCGAGCACGCCATGAACGAAGACACAGTGATGTATCATTGGCAAACACTGAATTGGAAGAGTCCAGGATGTCTATGCTGAGGATGGAACGACCATCAAGACAAAGATCTATATCTGAGCGCAGAGCTGCCATGGAAAACCAACGTTCGTATTCTGTGGAAAGAACTCGAGAGGTTCGGGGACCAAGTCCCAATCGTCAGAGGACCACAAATCATAGCCCTCCAACACCTAGGAGGAGTCCAATTCCTCTGGATAGGCCAGACATGAGGCGCACTGATTCATTAAGGAAACAGCACCATTTGGATCCTAGTTCTGCTGTACGGAAAACAAAACGTGAAAAAATGGAAACCATGTTAAGGAATGATTCACTCAGCTCAGATCAGTCTGAGTCAGTCAGGCCTCCACCCCCAAAGCCACATAAAACAAAAAAGGGAGGTAAAATGCGTCAGGTTTCATTGAGTAGTTCAGAAGAAGAATTGGCGTCTACTCCAGAATATACAAGCTGTGATGATGTAGAGATTGAAAGTGAAAGTGTTAGTGAAAAAGGTAAGACTTTTTTTTTTTTTTTTTACTAATTCAGTATTTAGTATGGGTCAATTTTATTTAATTGTTTTTGTATCTTATTTAATATACTTGATTAAATCAAATTCCAAAGGGGTAGCCGTGTTAGTCTATTGTAGAAAGACAACAGAGTCCAGTGGCACTTTTAAAGACTAACAGATTTATTTATTGCATGAGGTTTCGTGGGAGAAAATCCCACTTTGTCAGACACTTTGAAGATGTTTGTTCTTCACAGTGTCTGACGAAGTGGGATTTTCTCCCATGAAAGCTCATGCAATAAATAAATCTGTTAGTCTTTAAAATTTCCACTGGACTCTGTTGATTAAATCATGTTATTTATAGCTGTTCCCATGTGGTTTTCAGTTTCACATGGTGGGGTTTTTTTTGTTTGTTTGTTTTTTTGCTTTGTTTGCTGTTTTAAAATATATTTCATGACAAATTGTAGTAAGGGTCACATGGAGAAGAATATTCTAGTTTATAAATGCAGTTGGATATGCTACTCATTTTGACAGGAAAAATTGTACCTGTTGAAAACTTTCAATTAACCCTTTCAAGTATCTGGGTTGTGTTGTCACATAAGATTTCCTTGGTCAAATGTTTAGGTCAAATCACACACCTGTCAAAAGGCTACATTTTAATGAAGTTGGCTGAAACAGGAAAATATTTAAGATAAAATTCTTCAGTTACGCTTGTGAGAGCTGAGGGATGTCTTTGTCAAGTTGTGTGGATGAAAAAGACAAAAGAATATGACCCTTATTTGTTAAACATGTGAATCTATTTAGTTGATTTGAGAGGAGGTGAAGAATCGTGGTTGGTGTAGACTGAGTTTCAGTGAAGACGTACACACAAATTTCATGTTCCTGAAGCATAAATGCATATCTGACAATTTGGTATATGAGGAAGTCAATTTCTGTGTTTGTTAGCCACTTGCAAAAATAACTGTATATATCTAACATTACAAAAATAACATTTCTTCCCCATTACAGAGTAGAATTCTTTGAATTTGCTAATGTAAAAAGCAGATGAAAAGTCAGAACAGCAAAACTGTACTGGGAGTCTCAGTAGTGGTTTGTGCTATAATTCAGGAGACCCAACTTTACTTTATAATCTTTACCTGCTAAACGCAGCAGGGGCAGCACAACTCTGCAGTGGTGTAAGGAAAGGGAAGAGAATTACTTCGTGTTGCGCAGGAGCAATTCTAATGGAAGATTAAGGAATAGTTTTGATATCATCTGAATAGAAGTCTCCAACCCTCAGTCAGAAGAATGATGACCAGAATGTGGACTCTTGAAAATAGAGTATATAATGGAGGAAAGGAAAAAGGAACCTCTGGGCTCTGAGTGGAAAAAGCTTAAAATGGACAAGCCCATTTCTAATTAAATATTTAGCTGGCTATATGAAGAAATTAGTTATACAGACCTATATTTTCAGAAATATAGAAAGAATTTTTCATGCATCCAACTTACACTTCAACATGTCTCTAGATAGACAGCTACATACATTGCACAAGACATTTACATGAACATCAGATGTTCCACACACACGTTACATTACCTAAGCACTTTTGAATATTCGAGCCAGAATTCCTGTTATTAAGTTGCATATCTGACTTTGGGATCATAGTGCTAAATACTGTCCAGCATAAAAATTTACCACATTTCTTTTCAAAAATTATTTTTTTTATACCTCCCCAAACTGACAGATATTTTGTCTTTAGTAGACATAGGGTCTCATTATCCTCTCACTTACATTGGTGCAAACAGGAGGAACTCCATAGAAATCCATAGAGTACACCAATATAAAGCTAGTATAAGAAGCAAATAAGGCCAATATTTATAGCACATAACTTCATATTTCTGTTTGTTGTATAAAGCAATGGGTCCCGACCTTTTTGAGTGAGAGCTCCTCTAATTAACACTAGGCAAAACACAAGTCTCCCTAACCCCCACTCTGCTCCACCTCATCCCCTCACTGAGAATAAACATATATAGTCTCTATAAACACTAATACATAATAATAATAATAATAATAAATACAATATTCTTACCTGAGTAAGAAACTAAGCTTTCAGTGTTGCATCCACCACTGCACACCCCATGTGGCCCCACCTCTTTCCATCCCTCCTTGACTGAGGGTGATGGAGGCAGGCTCTGCCTGCTTGGCTAAGGGTGCTCAAGGCCCCCACCAGCACAGGGCTACTCCTCTCCAGCTGGGCATCTGTCTAGTGTAGAACTGGGGTGGGCTGCTCCTCTGCTCTGCACGGAGTGGATCTGCTGTTCCTTTGGAGGGTCCTGCTCCTCCACTCCAGCCAGTGCAGAGTTTGAGGCTGTGGTATCCAGTGCAGAGCTCAGGGGCTAAATAACCTCAATATTGACCTCCTGGAATCTTTGGTGCCCCTCCAAGGGGATCCCGCCTCCCAGATTGGGAACCATTGGTATAAAGTATAATGGTTGTATTAACTTTGTAACTTACTTTTTTTGAATGTAATTTCAATGTCTAGTTTTATCTTCACCTAACTCTTCTTAAATATTTTGTGTTCTTTAATAGTACTGTTCAAAATATTATCTGCTAGGAATAGGAAACCACAGCATTCATTCCAGTTTCCCTTTCATAGAGTGGCAACACTTAGCCAGTTTTGTGTGTTGAGATCAGAAAACTTATTGCTATTATTATTCTCCAGTAATTGAAAGCCCGTGCTGTTGCATGTGTGTGGCAGTTGAGCCAAGTAAGTCCCCATCTGTTGCAGTCTCCTTTATACATGCATTGTTGCATGTAAATTAGTTGTAGAGTAAGGGTTGGTTGAGTTGTATAGCTACACTACATGTTTACTGAAGTGGCATGCTGCAGAAGTGTAATTTGTAAATTTAAAATGACTGAGAACTTAAAAACTTGGCAGTAACAGTCCACTAAGCTAATGATGACTGAAGTTGGTGATATTCTGAACAAAAAGAGCTCTATCCATACTTGCAGCTCTCTCAGTCATTTCACTCTGATGCAATAGATGCTCTAGGTTTCACAGTGACAATCCTGAAATCTTATAATACAAATAGCACGAATTATACTGAGGACCTAAATCTTATCTCAGTTATCACAGAAAAGATCTGAATAACTCAGTTGAATTTACCCAATAGAGTCAATGGCATTTATACATGTAGCCCAAATTTTGGCTCCAAGAATGAAATTATTCAGTGAGGCATAGTAGGTTTACAATCCCCTTTAAATCAATAGCAGCATTCCCATTGACTATAGTGGGGTCAAAATTTTACCCTGATGTTTATGAGTTAATCAAATAGATAGATGGTCCAATCGAGTGTCTAGAATGAAAGTATCAGTGAAACGTGCATTTAGTGTATCTTATCATAGGAAATATGATATAAAATAATACTAAGATTCTCTGTTATCAAAGAAGCCTGATTGGTAATCTTAACCAATGCAATTCTTAGGTCTTGGCTATCAAGGAAACTGAATTATATTATTAAAATGGGCCTGCTTAATCTGACAGTTCAGGTAATCAGTGAAGCTAAATAATGCATCCATTTGATATGTATGTGCGTTAATGCCTGCAAAAGTGCCGCGAGGAAATAATCTGTTTTATGAGTTGACCGTGAGTGAGTTAATATACACAATTCACACACTGTATAGTGCATATCACTTGAGTAATTCTTTTCATTTTCATGAACAGCAAGCATTCCCATTGGATTTGAAGCAACCTTTACCCAGAATCCTATATAAGTCACTGACACTGAGAATTCTCCGTAAACACCCAGATAAAACCCAGCACATATACACATATCCCTTCTACTGTGTTATTTTTTAAATGTCTTGGGTCCTCCAATGAAATTATCCCAAAACAAAATATTCCGGCTTTATGCTGATGGAGGATCCTCCACACTAGCGGAATCCATAACCATTTCATTACGATGGCCAAGAGTCATCAAACCTTAAGAGAAACCTTTTAAGTGACTTCATGAATGCCATACAGGGAAGCGGTATTAGAACTAATATTAGAATGCAACAGAACTTTGGTCTCAGAGTTGTATGCTTGGTCCACTGCACAAGACCATCTCTTGCCTTACTGAGCGTCTCTGTCTTTTTGCCACAGGCACTATTAGCAACTACGGTAATCTAAAGAGCCTGCTCAGAATCTTGCTAGGCCATAACTTGCTGTAGCTTAACTTTGATCAGTGAATTGTTCTAGCATCCTCTTGGAAGTGGCTGTGAGTTTTTGCAAGCCCCAAACACTTACCTTGAATACCTATAGGGAGTTATCATGAAAAACCTGCAAACCTTAGGAAAAGTTGTACTGATAAACTTTCAGCTCTGTCAGTCAGTTTACATTTTCTGAGCAGTCCTTGAATAGGAAGGGGCTAGAAATAGAAATTATTATTATTATTATTTTATTTTAAATAAGTGAAATTAGCCTTGCCATTTTAGGTCCAAAAGCAGTTGTGACCTGCAGCTTTTTGCCCCCAAAGACTGTGTCTGTGTGTATGTAAGGGCTGCTGGATCAGTGCCTAAAGGAGTACTGAATGTCTTTGATTTTCAGTATTGAATATAATCTCAGTCCAGGGAAGGAAGGGAATATACAAATATAAAAACATATTTTCATGGGATTTATCTATATTAATATCCTGGCAGTAAAGCAAGTGTAGTGTCTGTGCATACTACTAGAGTGCATGTTAGAGTTATCAATATGCTTCACTTTCTAATTAGTTGACAGATTATATAAATAATGATAAACTCTGTGATTAAACCAACCATTGCATTTGTCTCCCCCACTCCTGAACTTTTAACTTAAAACTGACCAAGCCTCATGGTATAAATTATAGAGAAAATATCAGCCTTTGCTTTTGAATTTCATGGCTTTTATCAATTACTGTCTTAACATTATTTTTCCTTTTCCATAAAAGTAATTACAAAAACAGTAAAATAAGAAAATTTTAAATGGTTCATAAACCATGGTTTCTGCTACATTGTCTGGTATCTGTCTCTATGGTTGCTGTGATGGTCAGGGCTCGTCTGCTGGGTCTAGGCCATTCTCTCAGTGTGGCTGTGGTGATGTCTTAGCCTGTTCCTTAGACCAATCCCCAGCCCCAGGTTTGGGGTGTATGTGCTCCTGCTTCTCCCAGAAGATGTAGCACTACATATGCCTTGGTCTTAGCCTGTTTCTCTAACCCTGCTCCTGCATCAGCTGTTTGATGCCAGAGCCAAACAGGTAGTCTGAAACCAACCCCTATCCCCACTTGGGTGGGGCTACGGTCCTGGTCCTGGTCTGTACTGGGATTCTTTTGTTTCAGTGAGACAGTCTTCCCATTCCTCTACTTAGGCATGGCTCTGATGTCAACCCCTTTCTCTGCCTGCCCCGTAACCTATCCGGGCTCACAGGGGTAGGGCTAGTTCTTGTGCACTGCTGACATGAACATTTGTGGAGGGGCTCCATAAATCAATTTGTACAATATTTAATCTGTGGGATTTTAGATCGTATTACTATTGTGTTCATAGCACAGACACAGAGAAGTTAGACAAAAACAAAATATTGTTGCTGGAAGTGGCAACATAACACTACTATATTTCTTAGAATTCTGAACACTAACATACAGGAACTCAAACAGAGAGAGACAAAGCAGGCTGCTCCCTAAAAGAGAGATGCACACTTCAGTCCATTGTATCCTAAAATGGCTCTTTGCAGACTGGTCGCTGCTGAACCCAGATCACATGCTCCTCTACAGAGCCCCCTAACCTGCAAGTAGAACCAGAAACACTACTGATAATTCAAAGTGATAGCTTACAATTTTAACAGTTTTCAATACTCTACACTTAGCTCATCATGTTATTCCAGCTGCTATGCATATAGAGCCATGTGCTCCATCTCCTTACTTAGTTCAGCAGAAAAGCCATAACTGAAACCTAACTGTATAGAGGAAAGCCAGAGGCTGGAGAATATGTCTAGGTAAAAGGTGGTTTTCCATCAGTGCTTCTGTCCTTCTGTTTATACAGCTGGCATATAGAAGCTCAACTCTGTTGCTGCCAGGTGGCATAGGGCTAATTCAACCAGTGTAGGGTAAATTTTGGGGGAACAGCTGCTGGAGGTAGAAATTACCATATCTGAGGTAGAAGCCAAGCTTGAGCTGTTTAATGGAACTAAATTGGGGGGTCCAGATCATCTCCATCCAACAATATTAAAGGAACTGGCAAATGAAATCGCCAGCCCGTTAGCAAAGATTTTTAATGTATCTGTGGACACAGGGGTTGTACCATATGACTGGAGAATTGTAATGTAGTTCCTTTTTTCAAGAAAAGGAGTAAAAGTGATCCAGGTAACTACAGGCCTGTTAGTTTGATCTTGGTAGTATGCAAGTTCTTGGAGAAAATTTTGAAAGAGAAAGTACTTGAGGATATCGAGGTTAATGGTAAGTGGGATAAAATACAACATGGCTTTACAAAAGGGAGATCGTGCCAGACCAACCTGATCTCCTTTTTTGAGAGGATAACAGATTTTTTGGATAAAGGGAATGCTGTAGACCTAATTTACTTAGATTTCAGCAAGGCATTTGATATAGTTCCACATAGGGAATTATTAGTTAAATTAGAAAAGATGGAGGTTAATATGAAAATAGAAAGGTGGATAAGGAACTGGTTAAAGGGGAGACTACAGCAGGTCATACTGAAAGGTGAACTGTTTAGCTGGAAGAAGGTTACTAGCGGAGTTCCTTAGGGATCAGTCTTGGGACCAGTCTTATTCAACCTTTTTATTACTGACCTTGGCACAAAAAGTGGGAATATGCTAATTAAATTTTCAGATGACACCAAGTTGGCAGGTATTGCCAATACAGAGGAGGACTGAGATATCATACAGAAAGATCTGGATGACCTTGTAAACTGGAGTATTAGGAATATGATGAAATTTAATAACAGGAAATGCAAGGTCATGCATTTAGGGACAAATAACAAGAATTTTTCTTATAAATTGGGGACACATCAGTTGGAAGTGACGGAGGAGGAGAAGGACCTGGGTGTCCTGGTTGATCATAGGATGACTATGAATTGCTAATGCAATGTGGCCATGAAAAAAACTAATGCAGTCCTGGGGTGCATCAGAAGGGGTATTTACAGTAGAGATAGGGAGGTGTTAGTACCGTTATACAAGGTGCTGGTGAGACCTCATCTGGAATATTGTGTGCAGTTCTGATCCCCCATGTTTAAGAAAGATGAATTCAAACTGGAATGGGTACAAAGAAGGGCAAAAAGGATGATTCGCGGAATGGAAAACCTGCCCTATGAGAGGCAACTTAAAGAGCTTGGCTTGTTAGGCCTAACCAAAAGAAGATTACGGGGAGATATGATTGCTCTTTATAATTACATCAGTGGGATAAATACCAGGGAGGGAGAGGAATTATTTAAATACAGTGCCAATGTGGACACAAGAACAAATGGCTACAAACTGTCCATCAGGAAATTTAGGCTTGAAATTAGATGCAGGTTTCTAACCATCAGAGGAGCAAAGTTCTGGTATAGCCTACCAAGGGGAGCTGTGGGGGAAAAAAACATAGTTGCCTTCAAAACTGAGCTTGATAAATTTATGGAGGGGATGATATGATGGGATGGCTTAGTTTGGCAATTCTCCATTTTTTACTACTGGTGATAGATATGGCAGTGACCTGGGAAGGGGCATTAGATGGGGTGGGTTCTGAATTATTACAGAGAATTTTTTCTTGACTGTCTGGTGAGACTTGCCCACATGCTCAGAGTTTAACTGATCGCAATATTTGGGGTCGTGAAGGAATTTTTCCCCAGGGCAGGTTGGCTTGGGTGCTGGGCTTTTTTTGCCTTCCTCTGTAGCAGTGGGCATGGCTCACTTGCTGGTTGATTCTCTGTATTTTAAAGTCTTTAAATCATGATTTAGTCATAGGTTAGAGGTTCATAACAGGAGTGGGTGGGTGAGGTTTTGTGGCCTGCATTGTGCGGGAGGTTAGACTAGATGATCATATTGGTCCCTTCTGACCTTAGAGTCTATGGCTATGTCTACATTTGCAAGTTAGGTCGACTTAAGAAGGTTTAAGTTGACCTAACTTAGTCCCTGTCCACACCAGGCTTTCATTAAGTCGACTTAGGAAATTCTTTAAGTTGACTTAATGAAAGCTTAGGTTGACTTAATAAGAACCGCTGGTTAGGTCGACCTAACCTTTAAGTTGACTCCTTCGGTCGCCCTAAGCACAGTGTGGATGCTTAAGTCTACTTTATTAGGTCAACCTAAGCGCAGTTAGGTCAACTTATTAAGTCCCCATTCAGGGAAACCACTTTGTTAAGTCGACCTAATAAGGTCATCTTTAGGTCGACTTAAAGTTGACCTTATTAGGTCAACTTAACAAAGTCAACGTAACTTTTTGTAGTGTAGACATAGCCTATGAGTCTAATACACTATCTTTCCTAGAGAAGTAGAGCATTTTGCCTTTTAAGTTACTGTCAGCACAAGAAGTTGCAGCTTTAACAAATCATGGAGAAATATGGGAGCTGGTCAAGTCAAGCTATGCTGCCATTAATGGGGAGGACAGATCAAAAGCAGTGGGATCCAGCTGGGGACAAGGTCTGAGATCCACAGGATGTTCACTCTCATTTTCTGCACATCTCAGGTCTATGAGATTGCTAGGTCAGGCGTGTCTTTTCAACATTGTTGTCAGTCCTGAGGGGATGATGTAGCAAACTGTCTGTATCTTGACGGCAGACTTTCCTTCTGTGTAGTTCTAACTGGGAACTTTAAGTAGGAAGTACATATGACATTTCAGATTTAAAAAAAAAGGTTTAGAATATGTGCAGCAGCAACATTTGGAACCTAAATAGTACACATATTTATGTTTTCTCTAAAATTATAGGTGCAAAAGTAATTAGTTATTTAGACAAAAATAGTTCATCAAATGTCAGTGTTATCAAATCATGTGTGAATTGTAAAAAAATAAATAAATCACTAAACTTTTTTTTTTTTTTTTTTTTTTTTTTAAATGATTTTACAACCAGGTGAATGCAGTGCAGCTGTACCCATGTTGGGCTTTAAAGTGCACTGTGATCTTCTGATAAAAGCTTATACAGCCTTTTAGACAGCAAAGAATTATGAAATAAAATAGTATTATTCCAAAACAAGAAGACACTATCTTTGCACGAATTGGTGTGAATGGGGTTCTGTTTCGATGCAAAAATCTACCCACGCAGAACTGACTGCAGGATTAAGGCCTAATTTTATACTGCAGTTCTCTACACTTGAAAAATTAAAACAGATCAACTTGTGAAGTGCAGGCAATATTTAGTTTTCAGTAGACTAATATCCACTTGGAAACAAATTGATTTGTAATTTTAAAATTGAGAGTATGCATTGCTCATTGCTTGAGGAGGAAAGAAAGCTTATTTTATATTGTTGTTCAAGAGCAGTGAAATGTTTTCCTTGTCTGAACAATGGGAAGCAAAAATGGAATATTATTGGTCTGTGACCGTGCTCTCACTTCATAATTTTAAGTGATAATGGATCTTATTTTGATCCAACTTGTTGCACTTTACACCTGTGTAGCACCAACTTCAAAGGAATTATTTCTTACTTACACCGATTTAAATTAGATTCAGAATCAGGACTACTGTTTCAGTTCTTTGCGACAATGTTAACATCCATGTAACAGCTATGAATTGTAGCAGAAGGGAAAATTACAAGACACAGTGTCTTGAGCACCTGTGGTTTTGGTAATTGTGCAGCAATCCAAGTGTCTCAGTAGAGGGACATTCTAGAGGTAAAGATATGAAATTATGAAGAAATGTGAGAGGGTGTAACTATTTTACCCACCCAGAGCCCTCAGAAATCTTGCAAGGTATATTTTAATTTTAATTAACTAATTTAAAGGAGGCTCACTGTCAATTAATTTTAATTTTTGCTTAATGGTGCAATGATCCAGAATGCAGAGTGCTTTGTGACTGTGAAGGAATGCCTCTTTGCAAGGATGCAAGCTGTGTGCCCTGATGCTACAGCACATGAAAATATAATTTATTGACTAAAATATAGGACTGGAAATATGGAGATCTGGAGTCTGTTTCTGTCTTTGCCACATATTCTACATATGACCTTGGGCAAATCTCTTAACTATGCTTCAGTTTCAACATCTGTAAAATATTACATTCCTGTCCCTCAGGCATGTTTGAGCCATGCATAATTAATAATTGTAAAGCACTTTCCACATCTTCATATGGAAAATTCTTTAGTAGTGTAAAATATTATCACAATATTATAGGAGTTCCTTAGGAAAGATGGCTCAAGATATCAGGGGGACAGTAGAATTAGATTGCTTAATGGTATGATAATTTTAAACAAAAAACTGTGGCTGTAAAAATTAGCTTTTGCCAAACTTTTCCTTACTTAGAAACTTTTGAAAATTTAAAAATATTATATTATTATGTAATGAGGGTCATTTGCAACAATTGACTTGGTCTTTGGAGTAAGATGATAACATAACAATTTGAAACTTGGTCTTTGGGTTTCATATTTGAATGCAAAGTATCTATTTTCAGGAGTCATGGTCATACTTCTAAAAGTTGTTGAGATGTGTATCAGCTAAGAACGGCTATTTCTGTTCTCCATTATCAAACTACTCAAATTTTTTTTTTGGTAAAAATTGTTTTTCATTTGATGTGCTGTTCGTTATTGCAATACATATTAGTATAATGATTTATAATTGACAGCCCATTATTGGAATGTAAGGAAAGAAGAAGGTTAAAATGCCACGATGTGGATTTGAAGTGCAGAAGATGAAAAATACAAATTTAAGTATTATATCTTTTCTTTATTTCTGCAATAGTTTGGTACTTGCCCACTGAATTAAAGTTGAATCTGCTAAGTGCTTTCAGGATACCTGCTGTTGGCTTTTGGGTTTTTCCTTTGAAATTCTAGCTTAGGACCTGGCCAGTAAGGGCTATTTAGATTTCACATATGAAGCGGCTTTAAGGTGTCTGTGTTAACAGAGTCCCAAAGGGGTCGCCGCCGTGTTAGTCTAGGTCAGCAAAACAAACAAGGAGTCCTGTGGCACTTTTAAAAACTAACAAATTTATTTATCGCATGAGCTTCCGTGAGAGAAAATCCCACTTCGTCAGATGCTTTGAAGAGCTTTGTACAGGAATGGGGTCTAAGGCTCCTATACTGTAAACGCTTATGGGCAGGCTTAATTTTAAGTCAGTGAATAGTCCTGTTGAACCATTAAGATTCAAATTAGGGTGTTCAGCCACATGAATGCTTGTATTACAATATAGTAACACCGGTTTGCTTCTACCTTATCATGCACTAATAAAACTTTTGTTCTGATGAAAGATCACAAGCTATCACTCTTGTATCTGAGAGCCTTCCATGTAAAATCAATAGCAATAGCCAAGTGAATAATTGCCTTCAAGAAGTGTCTGGCTTTCCTCCCTTTTTAGCTCTTTTTAGCTCTAAAACTCTTTTTGAGGTATTCTTGTTTTGGGGTTTTTTTGAGATTGATTTGTTTCAGGTATTCTTTCTTTTGGGAGGGTGGCACAGTTGGCTAGATGGGGTAACAGTATTGTGAATGTTGTTCTCATTAAGGTGTTAAGGCAGCATTTTCTAAAGACAGTCAGACTCTGGATTTGCCTAACTCCTAGAATTCTGCTCCATAGTCTTTAGATTTTAGTCTCCTAATTTTGAAATTTTAGTCCTAAATCCTTATTTAGGTATCTATGTAAGTGGTTTCATTTTACAAATAGCGCTGAGCATCCAGCAGTCAATGAGAGCTGCAGACTGGTCAATAATTTTGAAAATCAGGCCATGGATTTAGGTGTCCTAATATGGATTTAGGAGCCTAACTTTAGACTCCTATTTATGAAAACTCTGTCTCCACTGAAATCAGCTGTAGTATTTTCTTCAGCAGAAAACAAAATTAAATGTTTTCAAGTTTTGTTTTTCTTTCTACAGATTTGTGTTTTCAACTAAGAGAAATATTTGTAATGATTGCCTGTGCTTCTTCAGTTAAATTTTATGGTCCTTTTTTGTTTCTTTTTATTTTGGGAGAATAACATATTTCATAGGATTAAAAAATATTTTCTCCACTCTGGTTCAGTATTATCATTTGATAGAAAACTCCAATTTTTAGGAGAAAAGTACAAGAGTCATGCAATAACAGCAGTAACTTTTTCAATAAAAGGAAAAGTACTACATAATCCACAAATCTGTGTGGATTAAATCAAGACATTGCAATTTATGAAACTGGTATTAGCAGTTATGTTGTAAACTTCCATGGAGAAATATATTTTTATGTCTATTAGACACCAAGTAAATCAAAACAGACATTTCTCATGAGTATGACATTTTAAATGTGATATGCTAACATTTTCCAGATATCCTACTGAACTAATCCTATCAGTCACAGACATTTTAAGGACAGGGTACTGTACTGGAGCATAGAGAAAATAAAGACACCTTCAAGAATGAGAGAAATGTGTTTAGCATTACAGTGTCTTTGTTTAACTCCTACTTTTCTATTTGTTTTGTTTGCTTAAATTTGTCTTCATATGAGATTTTACTGCAGAATAAGATATAAATCCAGTCATTGTATCACTTGCAGCACTCTTCTTCACACTGATTTGAAAGTGAAATGTGAATGCACTTGATAACTATAATTTATTTTATTTCTGGAAATGTTTGTGGTAAAGTTTATCAGCTTCTGCTGTAAAATAGTTCTAGAAGTACGGAGTACAACTCCTGTGTTTCAGTCATACATACTAGATGATTATTCCAAAGGGGTAGCCGTGTTAGTCTATTGTAGAAAGACAACAGAGTCTTGTGGCACTTTTAAAGACTAACAGATTTATTAAAGAAAAAGGATAAAAATTTGGTTAAATTTCTTAAAGAGAGATTTGCATTGCCTGCATAGCAGAGTGCTTCCACTTAGTATCCTTTATTCAGATCTTGGCATGGTTTAATGTTACATTTTCCTCTACAGAATCTGTGTTTGTTCTCTCATGTTCTTCTTCTTCTTAGTCCCTCTATGAAGATATTTAGTTTCGGTAATAATGTGACTAGTGCAACTGCATCGCTTCAAGGATTCCACATATTTCTGTCAATTATTCTGTCAAATGTATTTGACTGCCACTTTCATATTTTGTATTTAATAGTTCATTGCCAAGTACATGGTGAACACTATTTGCCATCATGACGTTTTACAGATCATTAATTTAGAGCAAATTGTGGTGAAGTTTCTGGATTACTTTTAAAATCTGGTTTCAGTGGAAAACTTAATCCAACAACCTTTATTAAGGTAGCAGTGTTCTGTGTGTGAAGATACAGTGACTGTTCTATTTTTATAAAGAGAAATGAAGTTAATGGTTCTGTGAATATTAAAATAACAGAGTTCCATATTGAAACTTTTTCAGACTAGAGTGGCATAGTGATTCTTAATGAACATTTATAGTTCAGTAATAGTCTTAAGAAAAAATAATTAAAAAAATAGTTCCACTAGCACATTAGATGCCTTAATGAACATTTAGATTATGATTCTCTTTGAGGGCTTTAGTTATATAATTTGTTTACTTGGAAAATGGAGAATATGTGAACATCAGTTATGTAATCTGAATTAGAGTCAAACTGCAATTTTCATCACAAAGCTCAGTGACTATTTTTTACTTTATGTACATGTTCCTTGACCATATTTATATACATCAGCATGTTTCTATAACAACACCATAAACTCTCTAAAAATAATTATGTGGCACTGGGCTAGCTATGTGGAATTACTAGATGATATATGAAACACTACCAGTAAAAGAAATGCTTTCATGCTGCAGCTTCCAGGAATTTTAGAATTACTTGGGAATTTAGAATTCTAGTACACTTAGGGACATGTTGAATGCTATTTTTATTTTATTTATTTATTTTAAAATCTGACCAAACGTGTGTCAGTGGGAGCTACTGGAAACTGAGCTATTTTGAAAATCTGGACCTTGAGGCTTCACCCTGCAAGTCTGACATACATGAAAAAAGCTAACTATAGCAAGATATCTAATTTAATTTTTCAAACTAATATATTCCTGAATTGTGACAGTTGAAATTTGTTTCTTAAATGTTTATGACTAAAGAAGGCCTCTAGATACATAATTAAATCTCATACTGATGAACTAAATCTATATAAATAGGATACAAAGCCACACTCTTTACAGTTTGGGAAGCATATTTTGAGATTTTGAAAAAGTGCTTATTTTTGTACAGTTATCTATTCAGTTGCCTCAGATTAAATACTGTATCCCTCCACATAAAATCAAGGTCGGTCAATAATAAAATCCTCACAAATTAATGCAATATAATCAATGGTGAATTGAACAGGCCTTTTATGGTGGTTTCTCTTTTGCTATTGCAGATACAATTCTCCTCTCCAACTTCTGCTACATTCTCTTAGGGGCTACATTGCATTTTACTGACTGGGTGTCTGCTCTGTGGTTATAAACCATCTTTCATTTGAGGATCACAAAAGTTTTTCAAAAAGTTTTTGTGATGTAGGTAATGTTATCCGCTTTACAAAAGAGTAAACTGAAGAATAGAGAAGCTAAAGGAATACCATCAGCATGAAAATAGAACTTCTGGCTGAAAATATTTTACAACCTATTGTTGCAGGAAAAAACTAAAATGACTGTTCCTAAAAGAGATTAGAGAAAATTATAGTTTTCTCTGTTTTTCCATTTGTTTACATTTGTACACTTCATATGTAGTCAGTTTCAATTTCCACTTGTAATTAGCCAGTTTTTCTCTTTATTTGTGTGGTTCTTCAAAAGAGGAACAGATAAGTGAAACACAAAAAAATAGGAATTTTGTTCTGAAATCCAGGGGAATGTCAGGGGAACTCAAACCAGATGTTTTTAACTCATTTTTTAAAATGACTAGATGTCAAATTGACTGTGCCCTTTTTTTAGTGATGTGCCAGAGGAGGCAGAGCAAAGAATAGAACCCATGAGGATGTACTTAGAGTTCTCAGCATTAAGCTAGTAGGTAATGCTACCACTTATAAGCCCTCCTGGGCAGTGCAGCCAAAGATATACATTCAGGAAGAGAGTGGAGCCTGAGCGATCTTGGACTGGATGTGTGGAAGTTTACTGCCACAGTGTTTTCATAAAGTCAAAATAAATAACTCAACTGAAAGAAGCAGCTTTTGGCTCATGGCATAAGGAGAATTGATGGGCCTTCCATAGGCAGAGTGTTTGAAGAAATCTGGACACATTAGGATAAATTGCAACTTTCAGTGACATCTCTGGAGGTGAAACTGGAAGCATTGGCCATAGATTTAATAAAGCAGAATGGTTCGCAGGGAGTGGACAAATTTTGAGAATATTTTCCCTCTTAACCTTAAAAATTCTCGCAAAACAAAATTTGTGTTAAGAGTTGTGTGACTGTGGAGCCAACATTGTAGTGCATAGCTCCTCACTGCTTCAAGAGTCTTTCTCAATCACAGTGAAAGGCACCAGTGGTAGGGAAAGATGGTAGGAAAGAGGCAGTGGGGAAGGCTCAGGACAGGTGGGCAAAGGTTCTGGCAGCCCCCTGTGGTGCACCAGCTATAAGGAGGCAGTGGGACATTACACTTCTAAAACTAGCGGTGTAGACATACATAGACAACACTGTTTGGGTATGTAGAGAGCTTTTTTGAATATATACCCTATAGGAATGGTATGTCTTTACTCACCTAAGCACTGCCTTACCACCGGCTCTTTATTTACCCATGCTAGTGTAACCTTCAGGTGGCCTAGAGTTTACCACACTTTGCCCTTCTCCAGTGCCACATAGAAAATTTAACCCAATTCCTAAGTAGAAGCAGCTGGAGACCCAGGATTCAGTCTCCAAGGACTCACAACAAAAATTGTTCCGATAAAAACAAAAAGTAATGTGGCTAATTTTGTGAACTCACATTTACTATTCCACAACACATATAAACAAGAAAAAAATGGATTTAAACAGAGCAGGCCCTCAGAAACACTCTCCACTCAAGTGTCCCAAAGTTCTGGTGGAGTTCACCTGGATCTCAGTGACAGTCTCTATACTAAGCTCAAAGGCTTGGGTAGGAAGAAGCAGCTCCTTGTTCTCTGTCTGCTGGAATCTTCCAGGCAAACCCCTGCTCTTCCTCTGCTGGGACCACTGTTCTTCAGTAAGCTTTCTGCTTAGTCACCACTCATTTATATATATATATATATATATAGATAGATACATAGAGAGAGAGAGAGAGAGAGAGAGAGAGAGACCCTGTTACAAAAGAAAACATACAACTCTGAGAATAACAAAAAATATAATTAGCTCTTTCCCCTTATTACATTAAAGAACTGTTCATTCCTCACAGTATTTAAAACAACTCAAAATACCCAGTTAAAAGAAACCTCCCTCCTCCTCCAATGGTTCCTTCTCTGCAACCAGTGCCCCAGACTTCTCTGCTGGAGGGTTAACAATGTCACTGGCCTGAAGAAAAATGCCTCAGAGTTGGGGAAAACAGCCTGCGGTCTGCTCCTGGCTCACTTCTCCCCGTGCACAGAGCATGTGGGCTCCTCTCAATTCAACCGCCCTGGCTGCTGGATCTCAGGCGTCTGACCTCAGCAGCAGGCAGCAGGGGACCCTGTGGAACATGCTCAAAGCTGCCATGCCACATACCAGAAACTTCTGGCTCTAAGCAGCTAAGTCTGTCTAGCAACACTGACCCAACAGATCTCTTCCAGAGAAACTCTCCATTTAGGCTTATGGGTTACACTAGGGGGGTGTGCAGTCTCTGTATTGTACATGCTGCCCTAAGTGTAGACACGGTCAGTGACAGGCTTACTGGCACCCAGATACCATAGAAGAAGGAGCCATCTGATTTGAATGCCGAGGGGAGAAAAGCCAGACCAGGGAAGGAAAAGGACTAGACTGAGACAAGGGGTCTGGCGAGATTGGGGCTGAAGAGTGAGGGAGAAAAAGTGGGAGCTGGAGATAAGGAACCTGGGACTGGCTGTACAAAGAGACTGGGACTAAGAGCTGGAGCTGAATGGCGAGGACTGGGTTGGGCAGGGAGGGTGGGCCGGCGGAATGGCAAGAGGAACTAGAAGATGAGGGAAAGCAGGGGAGATTGGGCCTAGGAAGCTTTAGGAGGAGACTGGGAATGGGAGGAGGTGAGGGAAGTGGGGGGACTGGGAACCAGTTGATGGGGTAGGAGAACACTGAAATTGGATGAGGAGGTTGGCCTGGCTGGACAAGAAGGTTGGAAAAAGGAGCCGGTGGAGGAAATGGGGCTGAGGGTGGAGAATGAGCCGATCTGGCGAGCTGGGTTGAAAGTAGGGAACTGGGAGTAGGGAACAAGCAGAATGAGGAGCTGGGGTTGTGGCTTGGGAGAGACTAAGATTGGATGAGGAGCCCAAGGAAGGGGATTGGGAGTCAGTGGAGGCAGGAAAGAAAGAGACAGATCAGATGAGGAGGTAAATGGAGGAGAACTGAGAGTGGATGGGCAAGGAAATTGAAGGCTGAGTGTGGGGAGAGGTCAGCTGGGACTTGGGAAAGAAGCCCTGGTGGGGACACTAAGGAAAGAGATGGGGACTGGGATGAGAAGCCTGGGAAAAGGAAAATGGGACTGGGGCAAGGAGTTAGTGTGGGGAAGAGACAAAAGTGGAACAGGAACAGATTGCTGGGGAAAGAGCAGAAGGGGTCAAAGTTGAGGGAAATGGGTGGAAGATTCTGTGCCCCTCCAGAGCATGAAATGCAACCTGAGATTCTGATGTCTCACCATTTCTCTGCTGTCAGCAAATATCTCTGAGACCCCGTGGCAAAGTGTGTGTCTTATCCACCCCTAGTGTTAGTTCACACAGAGAATGACAACCTAATAAATGCTTCTGTTACTTAGCACTTTAGCTCAAGTGGCAGAGGTTGGTGTTCCACCTCTGCTTCTTGGGCCATGTGGGTATCAGTATGATGCCCCATGATAGGATTTCTGTTAATTGTTTGCTTTTTTAAAAACCAAAGAAGTTACACACCAACTTTTTGTTTTTGTTAAAAGAACAGTATTAAGGTTATTAGTCAAGTATGTAAAAGTAGGGAAATGCCAGAATTAAGGTAGCTTGTGCAACCTTAAATCAGCTCCTTTGTGCACATGCCATATGATATAATTTTTGATTACATGATCACATACAATTTTTTTTCCACAGGGCCCTTTCTTCATCAAGTGCACTGGATGAAAATACTCTTGAGCTGAATCAGGGTTGTGTAGTTAAGGAGACTTGTCTGTAGGAGCCAGGTCTCATTTGTTACAGAAGTGAGAAGGAAACTACTGAATGAGGCAGGGGGGTTGAGAAAAAGAAAGGAGGATCTCCTGACAAAAAACTGACTGCTATCCTGGGGAATTGCATTTTTTCCCTGCCTCTGCGTCAGAGTTTGTGTATGATGCTAAGTAAATCATTTAAAGCAATTTTTCACCGAGGGACCCTTGTGTGTTTCTCATTTTCTGGGTGCCTCGTGTCAGATATTGGGTTCTGATTTGCAGAAGTGCTGTGCTCAGACAGCTGGAACTGTGGTAGCTGTGCTTGAATATTTAAACTTCTATGCTAAGGACTCTGAAATATGGGTTCCTAGGCGTATCAATTTGGGAACCCAGCAAAAATTAGTAGATACTTTTTATGCCTCACATCTGTTAAGTGTGGATACTGTCATGCCCCATCTCATTGGGTGTTGTGAAAATAACTGATGTTTGTGAAGCACTCATATACTACAGTGATGAGCACCATAGAAAAGGCCATGAAGAAATTAATAATTCTTTCTTCATAGCACGGTTTGAATAGTGTGCAGTAAGTAAAGGCTAAGGTTGTGCATTGAAAAACAAAATAAAACGAAATATTGCCTAGCTGCTGATTAAATAGCACACTATCCATCCTGTATATGAATGAGAGGGGTCTTGTGGAAAAAATAGGTTGTGACCATGTAATTAAGGACTACTATAATGGACATGTATCAGAGAGCTGAGTTAAGGTCAAACAAGTAACAGTATTTCTGGCATTACCTATCTTTTCATTGCTTGAATTTTCAACCTTATTAATGTTCTTTTAATGTGTGTGTGTGTGAGTGTGTGTGTGTGTGTGTGTGTGTGTGTAATTTTTATAAGCACTACTAAAGAACTCATCAGTATAATAAATCCATCATTTTAATATGAAACAGTATATAATCAGCCATTTGTTTTATTCTCAGTGCATGTCACTTGCTTCATCTTTCTTAGATAGTTCAGTTATTAACCAGTACAGACAATAAATCTTTGTGTTTCTCGTAAATCTTTCATTCTGAGGAAGCAGATGCAAAATTTATTTAATTCCTTCAATGGAGCTATGCTGGTTTAAACTACCTGAGGATCTGGGTCAACATTTCTATAATGATCATTTGTTTTGCAACGACTTTCTCCTACCCCTCTTATTTTAAACCCTGATTCCAGATCCAACCGGATGTTTGTTTATATCAGAAACCATCACAAAATTCAGCATGATTTTATCTATTTTTGCATACGAGAAGCCCATGGTTGAGGAAAATAGAATGCTACAGAACCAAATAGAGAGTCATTCACCAACAAAATTTTTAAAAATTCTGTCTGTTGGTTTGTTCTTTCTAACAAACAGAAATATCCTCATATTAACATAATTTAAACAATTAAATTAAGCCATTAAAATTTGTTCAGTAAGATTCATTTCTGATCAAAAAATTAATATTAATTAGTTTTCTAATTAATATATTTTCCCAATGAAGTTAAGTGTGCCTTCTTAGTTCCTTATGCAACATCTAGTATTTAAAGTATACTATTCTCCATTTTGGCCAGGAAAAATTGTAGTGCATTAAATGATTTTTTTGAAAAGTGGTTCTTACTAACTGACTAAAATATGATAATTAGCTATTATCCCCTTTGATCCACATCAATCCTGTTACCTGAGGGTTTATAATTTGGAAATTCAAACAGTGATTTCAGGATACTGGTACTAATACACTAGCAATTAATGTTAGGAGGACATAACCATTTCAGCAGCAAGGAAAAGATAGAACATGGAGGAGACAAACTTTCCTATCCTTTTGTACACAGTCCTCATCCGACTATTGCAGTCGGATCAGCAAGCTAACAAACAGTGCTTCAAATGCCGACTATGATGAAACAGCTGTCTAAACATTTTGGCTATGTCTACACTAGAAAAAGTTAGGTCGACTTTGTTAAGTCAACTTAATAAGGTTGACTTTAAGTCGACTTAAAGTCGACCTTACTAAGTCGACTTAACAAAGTGGAATAGAATCATAGAATCATAGAATCATAGAATAATAGGGTTGGAAGGGACCTCACGAGGTCATCTAGTCCAACCCCCTGCTAAAAAGCAGGACCACTCCCCCTAAATTATCCCAGCCACAGTTTTGTCTAACCGAGCCTTAAAAATCTCCAAAGATGAAGATTCTACCACCTCCCTAGATAGCCCATTCCAATGCTTCACCACCCTCCTAGTGAGAAAGTTTTTCCTAATATCCAACCTTGACCTCCCCAGCTGTAATTTGAAACCATTGCTCCTTGTTCTGTCCTCTGTTACCCTCGAGAACAGCCTAGCTCCCTCCTCTTTGGAGCAACCCTTCAAGTAGTTGAAGGTTGCTATCAAATCTCCCCTCAGTCTTCTCTTCTGTAGACTATATAAGCCTAGTTCCTTCAGTCTCTCCTCATAAGTCATGTGCCCCAGCCCCCTAATCATTTTTGTTGCCCTCCGCTGGACTCTTTCTAATTTGTCCACATCCTTTCTGTAGTGGGGAGCCCAAAACTGGACACAGTACTCCAGATGCGGCCTGACCAGTGTCGAATAGAGGGGAATTATCACATCCCTCGATCTGCTGGCAATACTCCTACTGATGCAGCCTAATATGCCATTGGCCTTTTTGGCAACAAGGGCACACTGTTGGCTCATATTCATCTTCCCGTCCACCATAACTCCCAGGTCCTTTTCTACAGCGCTGCTACTTAGCTGATCGGTCCCCAGCCTGTAGCAGTGCATGGGATTTTTCCATCCTAAGTGCAGGACTTAACTTTAAGTTGACTTAGTCCACTTTGTTAAGTCGACGTAACCACCCTTAAGTCGACTTAATAAAGTCAATTTAAGGGTTACTCCACGTCCACACCCTCCTTAAGTCGATTTAAGGAGTCGACTTAAGGCTTAAGTTGACCTAATGTGTGGATCTTATTAAGTCGACTTAAGCTTTCATTAAGTCGATTTAAGGAATTTCTTAAGTCGACTTTATGAAAGTCTGGTGTAGACAGGGAGTAATTTAGGTCGACTTAAGCCTCCCTAAGTCGACCTAAATTGCTATTGTAGCCATAGCCTTTGTTTTGTTAATAAAATTCCTCATTGTTCTCTGCTGTAGATGTAGAGGGTTTTCTAGTAGGTCCCACTCCTTGAGATTCTTCTGAGTATGGGACCATTCTTTCTTCCAACTTCCTTTAGAAAATCCTTTTGCTCGGAGAATGCAAATTGATTAAGATTTGTCCTTATAATAAGAACATCTAGTGCTGCTGGCAAAAAACTTTGCTCTTCGTGTCTGTCAAGTCAGTTTGCAAAGAATTTTAAACGAGTTGTCTGCTAATGAATGAGATAGGATTATTAAACTTAGCTGCAGAAGTTAAAGAGATACATTGACACTACTGCCTCCATTAACAGGCTCTCATTCCATGATCAGCTATAGGACACATTTTCTTTTTTAATACGTCCATTTATATAATATGCACTTGTTGACAACATCCTTCTCCTCTGATCTTAGAAGCAGGTTAGGTAGGGCCGGTTCTGTGCAATTTAAGTAGACTTTTTTTGCTAAGACTCGCTGCAGTGCAGAAATGCTCCAGTCATTCCTCCCTGCCAGGAGCTGTGAGGGACCACTTATAACACCAGGGAGAGGAGGTTGGCTAAGGGGGTGCTCTGTGACTTAGTGCTTATTTCCGTTCCTCCATCCATTCACACATCTGGGCAGAGTTCCTCTAGACAGCATCTGCTGGCTCCCTAGACACCTTCCAAGAGCAGTGGGTGCTGTTTGGGCTTCTCTGCCTGCTGTCCCCTTCCTGTTTCCTCATTTTCACTCTTTGACCCCCCATGCCTGTCCCTGGTTTTTTATCATTTGTCCCCTGAAATCAGTTGAGTCCTGGGTCCAGTAGCTCCTCCCCTTAGGGCTGAGGAGGGGCCTTCAGCAGTGGGCAGGCTTGCACCCACCCACTTCCCAGTATTCAAATAGTACAAGCTGTGAGGGAGATGGAACACTGCTGGCTCCATGCAACTTTGCCATTCAGTCATACTGGAAAAGTCAGTTGGAGTTTTGTTGTTGACTACACAGAAGCCAGATATAACAGATTTAAAATACCTTTATGGTACTACTACCATAACCACTCGGACAAGTTAAAACATAATAAGCAGTCTTATCAAAGCATGTGGGGGAACAGATAGGAGGAGAAATGTCGAGAAAGCGCATGATCCGCTCTCATTTCCCCCATCAAAAAGTCTAGTCCAGAAGGCTTTTGTATCTCAAATATTGGCATATCTTTTGTTTCCAATAATTTTTAGTTTATTGCTATTCCTTGGAGCCTCTACTCCTTTGAGGTCATCTTACTACCATATTTTAATGCAAACAAGCTAATTTCACAGAATTCGTTTGAGTCAATTTTATGCTTGCTTTCATTAAGCTTATATATACAACATGTTTAGAGGAAAAGATGTCCTTCTTCCAACTTTACCCACAAGCCAGGGGTGCTGGAACAATTTTCAGAGTGGGGGTGCTGAGGGCCATTGAACAAAACTGGAAACCCTGCATATAATGGAAACCACTTCAAGCCAGGACGTGTGACTTTATCCCTTGTGTTACGGATGTGACTGGGGGTCCCTCACCCAAGAGGGAGTCGCTCCGTGGCTCGATCACCTCACGGCTTAAAAGAGGATCCGTCTCCTGTATAAGGAAATTGATTAGAGTTTATTTAGCATCCGCGTATGGGTGACTCCAGTACCACACAGGGTAGGAGCACACCCACAGGCTTGTGTTTGCACATTTTATTGTCGATTAACCCCTTCAAAGACTGCCCAGGTACACCCCTTAATTATGACATTGTCCAATTAGTGATAGGGCAAATTCACAGGTCTTCAGCTGCGCCTGGCCTGGCCTTCACCCTTCTTGGTCCTGGCCTCATCATTTATGTTTCTCTTACTTCTTCCTGCAGCAGGATGTCTGTTTCTTTCTTTACCTTATCACCAATAGATTTATAGCTTCTAGGGGTCTTTGTTTTCTTTCGAAGCAGGATGTTTGCGTCTCTTGAAGCTTCTCGGACCCCCAGAGGGGTAAGGGGTTATAAGTTTACCTTCCCATGGCCTAAGGCTTCAATACTGTTGCTCACTTATGCTAAGCTAAACTATTATCTACTCATGCTAACATAAAATGTCTAGGTATCTTAAAATGGCTAAGTATCACAATTTTATAATACTTGTACACATAGTTCCAGCACCTATGATAACAGCCTTAACATGGAGGCACAGACAGTCCTCTTGGGTATTCCGGTCTATCTTGCCTTCCAATCAAACTTGCCTTTGTGATAGATGGTCCATTACACCAAAAATTACAAAAATATTCAGGTTACTTCCCGTCCCAAAGGACCAGTCACTTATCCCAGATCAATTGTACCTCAGATCTCACACCTACGGCAACATTCATAACCCATCGTATAATAATTTATCTAAAGATTTAACTAGGAAAAAAGAAACTAGAGTTATTTAGGAGGCTATAGCAGGTAGACATATACACACAAATGAGTTAGTCTTGGGTTTCAAAAAGTAATAGAAGCTGTTATAATGTACAAGCTTTGTGTGTCTCTCAGGGCTAATCTAAACTAAACAGCTAGGGATCCCTTGCTTATGCTTAGAGGTCTTGTCTTCTCCGTGAAGTCCAAACAGTATAGCGATAACAATTTATTTTTGACAGAGACTTTTTCCCTTCCCCTAGAGCTCAAGCTGATGGGAAGAGTGTTCATACACATCTCCTCTCCTCTTCATTGGTGCCAGAAGGTGGGAGAGTAATCAACAAAATCTTTTCTTCTCCGATGTTCCAAAATGGCTTGTCTGGCATCTATGGGCTTTTTTTTTTTTTTTTTTTGGAAAGATGACACCTCTTGTAGCAAACTAGCATTTCACACTTAGTAATGTTTCTCTCCTGACTGTGGAGGTTTACAGTTTAAGAGCAAACACTTTTATAGTTACAGAGCAAACATTGAACTAGTACCTCATAACATGGGATACAGTTATCACAAGTGAGATGAATGCATGCAGCAGCTCTCAAACATTTCATAAAGTCTAAATGCTGAGATCATTTTTATAAATCACTGATACCTATTTGAACAATACTAACACACATGTGAGCAACATTTGTCATTGTACAATGAGACATGGGGAGCCTTGGCATGAGTTTGCATGTGGTCTGCTAGCCTTACAGTTGTCACACCAAAAAACTGTTCCTGTTTAAATATTCTATGGCCTTTAAGAAGTTAGAATACAAATGTTTTGCTTTCTTGACTCAGAGTTTTGTTTTGTTTTTATTGCAATATATAGGAAACAATCAATCAAAAAAGCTATCAGCACTGGAAAATAAACAATATTTATATTTTTGCATCTGAGAATAAAGCACGATCAGGAATATTCCTTAGACAAATGTTAAAAAATTAAAGACTGTGTTGAAAAACGCTGACTAAATTTTAGCTTATGTTGATGTTTGCAATATTCGCCGAATATGTTTTGGATGATGTTCAATATATACAGAAAGCATTTTTTGTTGTTAAATGAAAACATCATGTTAGGCCAAATGAGGATTTTTTTTCCTATGGGAACAAATAATGTCTCAGTTTGAATTAGATAATTAGATATGTGTTAAACTTCAGTGTTCTCTACTGTACGTACTTTTAGAGATCATGTTTATAAATCTGTTAGTCTTTAAAAGTGCCACAGGACTCTAATAATACATGTTGGCTTTTTTTTTGGGGGGGGGGAGCAAATTTGAAATATATGGTGGCACCAGTTGATCTGGTTATTATTTGCAAGCTGTGCCTTTCACCACTGTTAGAAGTTATCTGCATGGAATGAGGTTTGACTCAGACATCAGACTCTAAATGAGAATTTAAAAAAGTTGTGAAAAGTCCAGACAGATGAACCTACCCAATAGTCTTCTCTTTTTTGCATGTATCAGATAAAGTACGGGGAATGGCAGAGTAAGCTTCACCATCCTGCCCCAATATTCCTCAACCATGAGCACCTGCCTCTTGGAGGGAGACTGTAGCTCTATTTCCCATTTCAATTCTCTATTTGCATCCTGCTCAGGCTATTAGTGAGAGTTAAGGTGACCATATGTCTTGGTTTTATAGGGACAGTCCTGGTATTCAGGGCATTTTCTTTTACAGGAACCTATTTCACATTTGCTGTCTGGTCACCCTAGAAAGAGTGCTTATTGCAATAGACTTTGAAAATCAGGACTGAGGCCACTGACTAATTTAATGCAGGTCACAAAACAGCCATCAGAGAATAAACACATTCAGGAACATACACTGGATTGGAACTGGTGATTTAACCATCCAAACCCTGCACTGAATACAGAAGTATTAATTTTTCCATGAGTTCATTTCTCTGTGGTTCTCAACACTGTAATACAGGGGCTGAGGGCGGGGCCAGCAGGTGCTGGGGGCAGGGCCAAGAGCCATGTTGTGTGGCGGCTCCTTTTCCTTGCTGGCCGACATAGGAGTCACAACACATGCGGCTCTTGCGGTCCCAGACCCTGCTGGGGAGCCTCTGTGGTGCTGCAGGGTGAGGAGCCCTGCATACCGCTCTTAACAGGCATGCATGCCAGTTGTGACACACATGCTGGGGGTTGCTGACCCCTGCTGTGATATGAGGGTCTCCCGAACATCAATTAACTTCCATGATGAAATAAGAGCATTGTTATTTCAATTCTCTAGTAGGAAAACGGAGGAAAAAGCAGATGCCCAGGATTACCCAATGAATCAGTGGCAGAGCTGAGCTCAGTGCTCACATCAGCCTGATTTCCAACCCTTTTGCTCATTCCTCCAGGTCACACTGCTCGAGGAGCTGAACAGCCACAACTTCTTTAACTTCAGTGCAGTTGTTAGTGCTCAGCACTTCTCTATGTAAAGGCCTAGGTGGATCAGATGGGGAATGCAAAAAATGAGGAGCCCATAATTTGTGTCACCTGCTAACATTTTGGCTTGTGACTTGCTCAACATCACACTGGAAGACTGTGAACAGAGGCTGCAACAGAACTGAGTTCTGTTGTGTGACTTTCGCTTGTCTTCTCTAGAACAGTGCTTCTCAACCACTGTGTCGGGACACATTACTGTGTTGCCACATAGGGGTAAGTGTGCCGGGGAGATGGCTGGATTTGGCCTAGGGGGGTGGGCTGGTGTGTCTTCTGGGTCACGATATGTCACCAAGTGTGTCGCGACCTGAAAAAGGTTGAGAACCACTGCTCTAAAAGACCATCCTTTCTCTGCCTACAGGCCCTTCCTTGCTTTCTGTTCACTTTCCAATTTCTAGACCAAATGAGGTAGGGATCTCATGAACTCATTCACTACACAGCCTTGATTCATTCCCTGAGCACTATCAGTCCTGGGCACTGAATGGAACAGGGGTCCTCTGGGAGAAAAAAACCTAATATGTGATCATGTAATTAAACACTGGGTAATGTATATGCACAGAGGGACCAATTAAGGTTGAATATAATTTCATTTCCTAATTTTGAGTACTTGACTTTGCAACTTAAATAATGTTCTTTTAAAGTAATGATTAAGTTGTTGGGGTTTTTTAGGTAAAATCAAATTCTGTTATGTGCCACTGTGACAACTTTACTGACATAAATCATTGGCAAAGTTTGAACGCTCAACTTTCAATGCTTCAGGACAGCTTGAATTACAGGATTTAAAACATAAATTGGCACCAGGACACAGTGTTGCCAAATCTCAGTTTCATCCTGAATAACACAATTTTTACCTCTGCTCCAGGCAATCTCGTGATAATATGAATAGCTCCAGCCAGGGCCGTCCCTGGGGGGGGGGTTATGAACGGGGCGATCGCCCCGGGCCCTGCGGGTACGTGGGCCCCGCGCTGTCCTGCTCCCAGCGGGACAGTGCGGGGCGCACGCCGCAGCCGCTCCTCCCACGGTTGCCACGCTGCCTTTGGCACCCAGCTGAAGGCAGCGGGGCGGGGTGGGAGGGCTATGCCCGGCCCCTGGGCTGGCCCTCCCCGCCCCCCAGGGCGGAGCAGGCAGGCCCAAGGGCAGAGCACGTGGGGCCCGGCCTCTGGGCTGGCCTGCCCCACACGGCCGGCTCCCACTCCCCCACACAGGCGGCCCGGGCCTCCCGGGCAGAGCCGGCACCCACCAGGGCCGGGACCGGAGCAGGCTCCGACTCCCCCCCCCCAGCCCCCCGCAGGCGGGGCCCCACTTTGGCCACTTGCCCCCGGGCCCCGCTCCCCCCACGGGACAGCACTGGCTCCAGCCTTTATGTTCAGCCATGACAAGGAGAAAACATTGTCTGATTGTCTGCCTTCTCTGCTTCCTGGAGACAAATTATAAATCAGAGCTACTGAAAGAGGCAGGAAAACTCTCCCTCAAGGACCATCAGACACTTTTGGAGAGGAGACAAGTCAATGCCATTTTTTGCAAGAGGGGGAGTGGCAGGAGGAAGCAGAAAGAGCTCAGAAACTCAGAGTAGCCCGATGCCTGCTCCTTCCCCTATCTCCTTTTATAAAAATTAGATTCTTCCTTGAGTGCTTGGTCATGACCATTCCCTTATGGTGTATGCACCACCAGAGAACTTTTCCCATAATAATATCAGTCACAGTGGTACATGTTCCCTTTCTATGTTTGTGCTGTTAACCAAATATAAAGAGGTGAAGCCCAATTAACCCTCCCTCTTAGTTCCTTCTCATCACCCAGGATCAGTATTCAGAATGTGTGTGTGCTTGTCATAGTCGGCCACTTTCTTCTCTTTAGAGAAAGTTTTTCTGCTTTTCTCGTGTGATTACAAACATGATTATGGTGTTAGAGATACTTGTTTTAGTAATTTGTTTGGAGATATATGTTGAGGGAAGTTCAACTTCGACATATCCAGATGGAGGCTACTTCATGCTCTCAACAGGAGATCAACCACCCTGTATGCAAGAGTTCATTCCATACTCCATCCTCGAATGCATGCCAGAATTGGCAGTTCTACTCGTCAGGGGAAACCCAAGAGAAGATGCCATTCCCCTTCTCCTAATACCACATAAATACTGGAAGAAGTCAGGCTTTGAATTCCTCTAGCCAGAAGCAACCCTCTTCCTCTTTGAAAGCCAGGTTTCTAACAGAGAGTCATTAAAAGAAGTCTGCTTTTGAGGTCTGAGCTGAACTAGGCCCAGCTAGTGCTCCCTACTACTACATTCCTCATCTAGTAATGCAGTCATTGGTTCCAGCAATCCTTGTGATACCATTGAGACCAAGTCCATTGCTGTGACCTTTTACAGACTAGTCTTGGTCTGTGATGTACCCAACACTCTTGGTCCCACAACAACGGCTGTGACCAGGGACCTCATTTGTTTCTCAGCCTTGGATTCATAATTGATGCAGGATGCGTTTCGGGCAGTGTTCCTGCCACACAACTGATGGTACCAGAATCATCCTCAGCCCTGAGGCTTTCAGTAGTATCAGAATACCCTGGCCATGCAACAAGGCAGGTGTACAGTACCCTGAGTAGGAATGCTGCCAATGCTTCCTCTGTGATTTTTCATGCTGAGAACACTCTTCCATTTCTTCTTTTCATGGATCCCATCATACGTTATGAAATGAACTGCAATTGCAATAAAAAAGAAGGTATTCAGAAGTTTAACAAACGGGGGATAGGGTGCTGAACACACTACTCACCTGGGGTGCCATTCAGTCTAGGGCTGGCCCTACTCATGTGCTTGAAGCTAAGCATGTATTTAAGTGTATTTCATGGATCTGAAATTTGTGCTTAAAACTCTATCCTGGCCCTGTGAACATTTGTCCTCTAGTGACTGCTACAGTGTTTTTGTGCCCTGGCAAGTTTCATAATATTGGACCAAAAGTGTGTCAATCACTTGTATTTATTTTTTTTCTCAGTGTATATGTTTACGTTTCTGAAAGTCAGTTATGCAGCACGTTGGCCATGTCTACACTGAGTGCTGTACTGGCGTAAAACTGTAGGAATGGCAGAAGACGGCACTGGCGAATCCTTCCTAGAGTAGACACTACTCATGCTGGTAGAGCTGCGTTTTTAGCTTATTACACATCCATCCTGAGTGAAACAAATTACACCAGTAGAACACAGTGTTGCCAGTATAATGTGTCCACACTAGGCGCGTTTGTCAGCACAGGTTTGTCAGGGACCAAAGCTCTTCACCCAGTCAACACAGGTGCTCTGGCAGAGAAGTCTGTAGTGTACACACAGCCTTCAGTACTTTTAACATTTGTCCTTTCTCTTTTCTAGAAAGTCTGAAAGATCATATGGCTCTCATAAGAATTCCTGTTTCCATATTCCAAAATCTCTATTATTACCCCATGTAATTAGGTGGAGAAATTATTAGACTTTGGAGAAAAAAATGTGAACTTTGATATTTTCTTCATTTCATTTCATTGCTACTGTAGTTCCTGTGAATCTGGAAAGAGGAACTGCTTGTGCAGCAGCAGCAAGTTAGCATTCAAACAGATTCTCAAAGTTTACTGGGAGAAAATTGCAGCCCAACTCCAAATATTTACCTTTTGTCAATTTTAGTGACAGTACAGGGGCATGTTACATAGTTAGTATTTAGTAAGTACAATAACACTGAAAATTATTTAATAAATTAGGCAACATCCACTCTGGGCCAGATCTTCATCTTGTGTAAATCAGCTGAAGTCAATGTACTTATCACATATCCCAGGTGATGATCTGGCCCTTCAATCCCGTCATTTGGATATATCCTCTTTCTCTTGCTTTGTGAACATCAACAGAATTACGTCTTTAATGGTATATTCATACAAATTAATCTTTTATACCACTTGAAAGATGGGATACTAAGACTTCAGATGATATTCTGTTCCTCATTAATTTTAGCTCAAACAATTTTCAACATGGAAAGATCTAAAATCAGGTAAATATTGAAGTTGGGGGAAAAAGAGGGTAATTTTTTATGGACTGATACCTTGTAAAGCACAAGGCTATGAAAAATACTATACCATGTTGGAAAGCCAAGACGCACATCTTTCTAGTGGATGAATAACATTTTATGGGCCAGAATCTGGCCCCTAATGAGACCTCTTTACGCTACTCTGGCATTCAGAAAGGACTGTAAAGGAGTTGGAACAGGTCTCTGAGAAATTACCCTTGGCCAGAGTAACATAAAGCAGAGTAGAGTAGGCAGCCTTACATCAACCTTGTGGTGGATGGGCCTGTCAGAGGCAGAAGGGGAAGTGTAGCTGTTCTCACCGTATTGGTTCTTGGATCCTTTTATCCTTACTGAGAATTCCCCTCCCATTGTCATCTAGTCAAGCAACATAATGAGTGTGTGGTACTTGGAAATCCTTGTGTTATCCATACCTCTTTATATATATCTATCATAGGATGTTATCCTTATGAACACAGAACCATATATCAATACCTTTTAAATAGGGTCTCATTTGAAAAGAATAAGATAAAAGAAAATGTGATTGAACTGTGGCAGAGAAACAGTTACATTCTATAAATGTTTCAGTTGAGACCTGCTGGTTGCCAGAGTTGTTATTCCTAAAGCATGTCATACTTGCCAGTCCTCCATTGGGTTTGACAGAGGGTGAAGTCCCTAATCCAAAAAGACTTGCAGGAGCAGCAGTATCACCCTCAAAGATCATTAACAGCTTGATGTGTTGTTTACATTAGTATACTGATGAACAATGCTGAGCTTGGATTTACTAAAAACTGGTGGTGTTACCCTATTAGAGAAACTGCAATTCTAAAAACATTCAATATTATAAATCATGAACTGTTCTGAAATGCTGAGTAATAAATGTTAATGGTTTGTTCCATTTTCTCCTTTAGTAGCACAATTAATCAAATTCATTTTTAAGACAATTTATTTTTCTTTGAAAGATCAAAACAATCCAGTTTTGCTTTCATAAATGAGAACAACAGCAAAAGAATAGTTTGTCTAATATTGCTTAAAATCTTAGGAAAATAAACACATTAAAAAGCAGATCAGAATTCTTTTTAGTGCAGGATTAAACACAAAATACAAAATACTTTTGTACTAAATGTAATAATTTATGCACTTATTAGGGCCTTGCTCCTTTCAAGAATTCTTGATTTGGGGGAGGAGGACTGTGGGGTTTTCACAGTTGAGCAAAATTGCTCTGGTGCAGACACAGGCAGAATGTCGGAATGCTTCCAGGAGTGCTGAGAGAAGCGAGTTGAGCAGCACTGACATAATAAAGGATTCCTTACATTTGAAAGGAGCAGTGGGTGCTCTCTCAAGGGCTTGCTGCCAGACTTAAATTAGGGGAGTGGTCTTTGTGGCTGCTTGCAACCTAGCTGGCCATATTCCCTTAGGTCTCAGAGTGCCATTGGACATGCCAGCTGGCCCCACAACCATCTCCATTGTGCCTGTCTCCTGTGCAGGGCTGCTGGGAGTGGGTGAGTGGAGGGAAAGAGGCTCCCCGTGCCCAGCTTCCTTCTGCCCCTCCCTCGAATATGCAAGGCAGCCACACTTTTACCCATAATTATGGTAAGATTTTTATATTGTCTTTGAAATTATTAACTTAAGATATTTATAAAAATGCAAAATCTTACATTGGTGCAGCATTAATATAGCATATTTTAACACCCTAAAAGTCAGGAGTGATGTACTTAAGGTTTACACAGCAATGTTAAGTTACTCATTGCATGCTTTGTATATATTTACTTATATATTTAACAGCATAATTAATAAATGAATATATGTATGAGAAGATGGGTGAGCAGTGATTTCCCTGACTTATTATGTTTAAATACAGTATGAAACCTTAGCGTTGCATTACATTGAATTTCTGCCTATACATATTATTTATTGTATTACCCTAACTAGGCCTTCATCTCCACACCACACTGAGATTAATAAGGTGCAGAGAAGTCAAATTCACAAATTGAGAAGATGGGCTGCGTAGTGGGGAAGTCACACTTTTGCTGCTGTTACTGCTGTTGTTTAGGTGGATTTAGTTTTTATTCAGTACTGGGGTAAGGGGTAGCAACACATCTGAAAGTGTAATTGATGTGGGCAGCAGCAACAGCAGATAATACTTTAGATCTTGTCCGGACTACAAATGTTATTATGTTGTGGCACTAAAGAATAAGATCTGACAGTCATAGCACTGATCCATGTAGGCAGAAGCTTAAATGCCTCTGAATCTAGGTTCAATTGCATGGTAATATTTTCATGTATAAACGTTTAAAACACTCAAGTCCTAGTTTCGAAATGACTTAGGGCTTGTCTCCAATTGAAACAATCTAGCATGGTGGGAAGACACTAGCTATGCTGATGGGAGGGCTTCTCCTGCCAGCACAGTTCTCCTACTCCTTGAGAGGCAGTAGCTATGTCGACAGGAGAAACTCTCCCAATGACAAGTTCCAAAGGGGTAGCTGTGTTAGTCTAGTTAGATAGGCTACGTGTTAGACTAACCTGGTTACCCCTTTGGAACTTGTCAACATGCAAGGCACTGAATACAGCTGTATGAAGTGGAAATCCTCCCATAGACATAACACCGTCTACACTGGGAGTTAGGTTGGATTAACTGTTGGTATAATCAGTACAACCCCTGAGTGACGTAGCTACACCAACATAAATTGCTAGTGTAGGCCAAGTCTCTGGCACTTGCAAGTCTAAGCCTCATTGAAAGCCAGTGGTACTTAGGCTATTAAGTGCTTGTCACTTTTGAAAATGGCACTTTGGTTTTTGTGTTGGTTGGGTGCTTTGGAGAATTTTATCTTTGGTCTCTATTATTGTTATATTTGTAATTAAGATGAGGTCTTAATGTGTGTATCTTTTGGAGGATTGTTCTTTGCATGTTTCAATTAGAAATTTACCATTTCTCTCCTGCAAATTGTCCCAGCTGCAGCCTCTGGCCTTGTCAAACTGAGGTTTGTGCTGACTCGCACAATATGGTTCTTTTAATGAACGTTGTCAGGCGAGGAAGCTGTGCACTGCAATGTCAAAAAACGAGTTAGGGCTTTGTTAGCAGTTGTCAATTGAGCTTACTCAAAAGAGTTTTCAATTACTTAAACGTTTTGATTTAAATATTTACACCCCTTGTAAAGTATCTTCTATTCAAGGCTCAGCTCCTCAGCCACAAATGAGGAGTTTACAGGGCAGCTCAGGGATAGAGGGTATGCCAGAGAAGCTCTGTGCTATCCTGCTTGTAGGATAGCTCTACACCATGCTGGTCCTGTGGCACAAGGCTGCTCTAACTAGCCAGTCAGTCTGGGCCCTCAGGGGCAAATACAGCAGGTGGGGATCAGTGGGAATGGGAACCACCCAAACATGCCCCACTCATTTTCCTTCACATGTACTGGAACAGAAGGAAGGGGTCACGTAGGGACTGCTACGCTTGCTCTGTGTCTCTGGGAGATTCTACTGCATCTGGGCAAGTTCCACACGGGTAGCCGTGTCAGTCTAGTTCAGCAAAACAAACAGGGAGTCTTGTGACACTTTTAAAGACTAAAAAATGTATTTATCACATGAGTTTTCGTGGGATTTTCAAAACAAATTAACAAATAAATTTGTTAGTCTTTAAAAGTGCCACAAGAGTCCTTGTTTGTTTTACTGCATTTGGGGTGAACCTCCTGTGACCAGTTTATAATAGCTGTAGAGCCACTTTTTACAGTAGGTTCTGGACCAAAGCATAGGATATGTATTTGTAGCTCTTTTTGAGTTCATTAGTACATTGAAAAAGGCTTTATGTAATAGAATGTGTTTCTCTCCCTCTTGCTTTCTGCCACTCCCTCAAGCTTGCCAAATATCTTTCCAATAATTAGAAAATGACTGAAAGGATTTTCCTTACATTTGAAAAAATATTGACTTCTGGCTGAAACCAGCCATGGAAAAATTTAGCCTTAATAGATATATTTTTGTAAATTTATGAGCATATGAAAATGGGAGGGTTAGATTACATTTCCTAAATGATTTTTTCTCTACAATGGAGACTACAATTATGGGAATAATTCTCAGTGACGGTGGAAAAGTCCATAAGCAACAATACTTTTGTTGAAATTTCTTACGTTTTAAAACCATGAACACATTGAAAATTAATATTAAGATATTAATGATAAAGTTAAGATTCAAATTAAATTTTGAGATCAAAGATATGTCCTTAGCAGCCTCTTTACATTCACACCTTTAGAGATATCCATTTAGTTACACGAGAATGTTCTTATCCATGCAAATCCTTAGACATCGTCTGTTCGGTGGAGATTTCTGTACGGTTTATAGATGCAGAAATGCTCAATGCCAGTGAAACGTTGGAAAATGGAAATTGCACTTTCAATCATTGAACATAATACTGTTCACGTCCATGAAATACATTTTTTAAAGTCCTGATAACTTGGTTAAATCAAGTCTGATTATCAGCAAACCAGTGAAAATTACCTTTAAAACTTAGGGACTCGGTTTCTGCATTTAAAACCCAGGGACTTAGTTCCTGCTATAACTCTAGTTTCCAGCAGTCTACTGAAGTGCTAGAGCAGTTCAAAGAAAGGACAAATATATTTTCCTTAGTAGAAAAACTTCATTTTTAAATTCGTTATGTGCTTTAAAAAAATCTAGTCTAACTCCCTTCATCTAGAAAAGTGCATGCACAACCCAGCTGAGCATTGCTGCTCAAATTCTCCAAAGGTGCAGTGGGTCCGGTCTGCACATTCAACTGAACTGGAAAATCCACAAGGACACCTATCTCGAAGAACCTCAGGCTATGTACACACAATAAACTTGTCCCACAATAAATATATAGCATTTTTATGTGTCCATACGTGCTTCTTGTATCGCAAAGGAGCATTCACCCGTGTGAACGCTCCTTTGCGATACAAGGAGCAGTGCATGGTGGGCACCTGTCCCACCATGCACTGCCCACAGCCAGCCTTTTGGCTGGCAGGGGTCTGCCCCAGTGGTTCACTGGGCTAGGGGGCTGGCTGCAGCCCCCGCTGCTTCCCAAAGCCCCGGGGCTGAGCTAAATAACATCTAACCAAAGTCAAAAGAACTGTTATTGTTGTATATCAGATTGCTCCTGTTACAGTAACTAGTACATGGGAGACCAATAATTAAATGATTGAATTGCTAGTTTACAGATGTTTATATTGAGGTGTCAAAGTGATGAACTTTGGCACTGAACCTTTCCCCTGCCATTCTAGCTCACTGAATCAGGAGATGCATGGCAGCGTGTGTGGCATGTGTGCTGCAGGGATTGATATTGCTTTGGAGTTACTACTTTGGTGTGTTTCCTGCCTCTCAGACCACACCATTTCAAGAGTGAAGTGAGCCTATTTTGTGGAAATGTCAGTTATAACCATATTTTGAGAATCTGGCAGCTGATGTTAATCAAACGTGGTATTTGTTAGGCAGTTAGGAAAGCTGTTGTTAGTATCCTGTATGTGAACGTTAAACTGCCTTACAGAGAAAAGAGTAGCTATGATTTGTAGTTGAATGCTGTATTTTTCCTGTAATTAATTGCTTCCCCTTATACAGATGATATATACCACTGTGTCTGTATTTCCATCCTATTTGTTAGACAGAACTTTAAACTTGCCTCAAGCTTGCTGTATAATGCAGGTCACAAATTATAGACAGGGAAATAAGAAGTCAACTTAAATCTTAGTCAGCACATTGCTATTCAGAATATTTAGTAATTAAAACATGCATTATGGTATGTTTTATTACGAAGTTTATTTTATATTTCTATAATATTAGAATTTGTGTTTTGTAATCAAGACATTCAGAGCAAATTTAGGGTCCTATTCTGCAGCCTCTGTTAGCAGGAGGAGATCTCACTTTCACTGGAAATACTTACACAAAAAGCTATAGAACTTGCCTGTTGACAGTTTGTTGAGATCTCTGTCCAGTAGCTGGCCTCACACCAATATCACTATCTTCAAAGCTAAAAGTATAGGACCTTTCTAATCCTCAAGTATAAACAACAGAGCTAACAATGGCTGAAATGATATGGAAGCCACAGTTTGGTTCTAGTATTTTATATGAGAAACTGTGCAAAGCGATTGTTTCACTTTTGACATTTGTTAACATTCATATTGATTATTTGTAAAAGGGTATTTTACCATCGTTCTTTATTGCATTCATCTGCTAGACATCCAAATGTAATTTAATTTGTCAGCTGATTACCTCATGCTGAAAATTAAGCCAGGAGATGAATGTTCTCGATTCCAGTTTTTGGTTGCAAAATATCACTGAGCTTGACTATAGCAAGGAGAGGGGGGAAAATAGGTTTAATGAATAAAACAGAGTTGATGAATAAAACATAGGGCTGGCCACTTCCTCATTGATTACAGCTGTTTGCTAATTGTGGTACTTCTTCCCAGTTGTTGTCAGTGCATTCAGTGTCCTCTGTCCAGCTGCCTTCTGCCAGTTATTCTTTGGCCTTCCTCACTTTCTCTTTCCTCATTTGGGTCCTCAATTCAATGCCTGCTTAGCATGTCTCCAGTCTTCCATACAGTGTACATATCTCAAAAGTCTAAACCTTCTTTTTTTAATGACATTTTCTGAGATGTCCTGCTCTGTCACTCCTTTTCTCTCACATTTACTATTTTGTCTTCCCATTAAATGTGTAATACCTTCCTCAGCCATTTGTGAAGGGAAGACTACAATCTTTTTTTGATAGCCAACATCATCAGTCACTGTCATTGTTCAGTATTGTCAAGTAGGTGGTTATAATAACAAAGCAAAGGACCCAGAACTGAAAAGGCTAGCAGCCAGTCCCAGATGTTTGCTCTGAGAGCTAATACCCAAATACACCTGTAGCATTGCATCTGAAGGAAAACAGGAAGACAGTGCAATGATGTAATGGATTTCCTTCACCAAACTCAGTAAGTTGGGCTGCCATATTCTGCACCAACTGAAGCCTCCAGTTGTCTAGGGGTAGCCTCATGAGGAACACTGAATACCTAGAAAACTGCAGGAAGGTTTGCATTTGATATAAATGGTTAATAGCTTTTGGCTGCCAAACTCACCAGGGAACCACAATAATCCATCTAAATCTCTCCAGGGACTTTATAAATATTAGTTCATTTAGTCTTGTATCACCCCAGGTTATTAGGTAGGTGGGATATGTCTAGTAATTTAACATTAATCATATATTCCCACTTCTCAAACATTTTAGATGTTTCTTATAAATTTGTGTGCAAATCCATTTGTGAAGCATGTTTTTTTTACTCCTCAAGAAACTAGCTAATTCCAAGCAGATAACACCTGAGAGCTTGTTAACTTTTCGGGATCACTGTGATGTGAAAAAGTAGCTATTGAGATAAAGACTGGATATGGGACAGAGTTTTTGGTGGGTTTCCTCTCTACTAGACATGTCCTTTGGCCTGCATTCCCAAGGTGATTTGTTTCCCACAGCTCACGTTTCCTTGTCCTTTTCTAGGTCAGGCAAGGGGACACTGGAATTGCATTGGGTGAAGCCAAGGGCTTGGAAGAACTAGCATGGAAGCCAAACATGAGGACACCGGGATGGTAGTATAGGTGGCAGGGAAGTTGTGTGAAGCTGTGAGCCCACATATGTGTAGGAGGCACAGGAGCTAGATGGAGGCAGAAGGGGAAAAGAGTGTACTTAAGAGAGGAAGAGAAGAGAGGAAGAAGGAAATTGGGCCTGCTGTATGTATTGGAGAAAACAGAAATTGGTACTACAGACAAATTGTCTTCAATATCTTAGTATCGAACATAGTAGTTCCTGAGGAGCTAGTGAACAGGAGCAGCAAACAGAGGAGTTTTGCAAGGGAGTCCTGCAGGTGAAAGAGGAGAGACTCTGTGACCCTTGTGGTGGGTTTATTATTTGTCTGTTTGTTTGTCTGTTCGTTGTGTGCTTTCTGCTTGTCATGGCTTGCTTGACTGAAGTTTATACTGTGGTCTGTGTGGGGGGGCTCTGTGCTGAGCCTAGAAGCCTGCTAAGCAAGGCTGAGAGCTTCTTAATGGGCCTTTGATCTCTAATCACTCCCTTTAGGAGCTCCTTAATGAGGGCCTGGGTACTAAGGGAGAACAGGGGTTTAAAAGGTCAGCTCCTAAATGACCAGAGGAACTAGTGACCAGGGGAGTTTGGTGCGAGAGTTTAGAGAGGGGTGAGAGAGCCCAGTAAATCAAACATTCCCTTAAGTTAGACTGGCAGATACCTCCTGCCAACAAAGAATCAAAAAGCTGCAAGGGTAAAAATAGCACAGGCATAAATCCAGCAGCAGATTGGGGACTCTCCAGTTGATTGCACTGAATGCAGCATGTATGATTATCTGCCTTATGGACAGGTATCATGTATGCATTCAGTTTAAGGAGCTCATGACCCTCAGAGGTCAAGATCTGACCTCAGGCCAGAGTGACTGAATTGGAGGACCGAAGGGAAACGGAAAGGAAAGACAAGATTTTCTGGGACACAGTAAAATGGGTCCCACCTCCAGCCTCTACTCCTGGAGAAATTCTTCACATTTTCTGCGCAAGCCCAGAATTAATGTCCTCCACAGATTTTACTCTTTCTCTGCAAAAAAATATTGATTCATGTGCTCTTCCTCAGGGAAAGCAGACAGGTGTGGAGAAGCAGGTTCGGACAGGGAGATTCTGTAGGGAAAGTTCTATTAACAGTGATTTTCTATATCCTCATAAAGAGAAGAAGATAGAAGTTGATAAAGTACAGATAGGAGCCAAAGAGAAATGAGAGTCCCATTCAATTGTATCACATGAACACAAACAATTAAATATTGACAATTTTTAAAAGTGCTTGTGTACAAATATAAGGAGTGTAAATACTAAGATTGGTAAACTTGAGTGCCTGGTTTTAAATGATGATATTCATATAATCAACAACGTCACAGAAACATGGTGGAATGATGAGAATTAATGGGACACAGTGATGCCAGGGTACAAAATGTATTCGGAATGACAAAGTAGATTGTGCTGTTGGGGAAGTGGCACTACATGTGAAAGAAAACATAGTGTCAAATATAGTAAAAAACTTAAATGCATCAAACTGTACTATAGAATCTCTATGGATTGAAGTTCTGTGCTTGAATAATAAAGTATTCAAAGTATAGCGGTAGGAATATACTACCAACCTCTTGACCAGAATTGTGATGGTGATTACAAAATGCTCAGGGAGATTAGAGAGGCTATAAAAGTAGAAAACTCAATAATAATGGAGTATTTCAACTTTCCCTATATTGACTGGGTACATTTCTAGTCAAGAAGAGAAGCAGAGATAAAATTTCTAAATTGCATTAATGATTACATTTTGGAGCAATGAAACCTGGAACCTACGAGGGGAGAGGCAATTCATAATTTAGTCCTAAATGGAGCACAGATGTGAGTATAGCAGATCTGCTTATTGTGGCAACCATTATGTAATTAAATGCAACATACTTATGGGGGAAAATATCAAGAAAGCCCACCACAGTAGCATTTAATTACAAAAATAAACCTAGATAAACAGAAATTAAATAGAATAGTCACAAGAGTGAAATGCCTGCAAGCTGCATGGAAAGTACTTAAAACACCATAGCAGTATGCCCCAAATTAAAATGTATGCCTCAAATTTAAAAACAAATAGTAAGAGGACCAAAAAATGCCACCATGGCTAACCATCAGATTAAAAGAGGCAGTTAGAGGCAAAAAAGTATCCTTTAAAAATTGTAAGTCAGATCCTACTGAGGAAAATAGAAAGAACCATAAATTCTGGCAATTGAAGCGTAAAAGTATAATTTGGCAGGTCAAAAAGAATTTGAGGAACAATTAACAAAAAACACGAAGGCTATGTCTACACTACAAAAAGTTAGGTCAACTTTGTTAAGTCGACTTAATAAGGTCGACGACTTAAAATCGACCTTATTAAGTTGACATAACAAAGTGGTGTCCATAGACGTGAACTAAGTCCACTTTGTTAAGTCGACCTAACTGTCCTTAGGTTGACTTAACAAAGTAGACTTAAGCATCCACACTGGGCTTAGGTCGACCTAAAGAAGGGTTAGGTCGATCTAAGGAGGGTTAGGTCGACCTACCCAGTGGTTCTTAGTAAGTTGAGTTAAGCTTTCATTAAGTTGACTTAAGGAATTTCGTAAGTCGACTTAATGAAAGTTTGGTGTAGACGTGGAGTAATTTAGGTCGACTTAAGGCTCCTTAAGTCAACCTAAATTGCTAGTGTAGACATAGTCAAAGATATTCTTACAAGAAGTCTGCAAACAATCAGTGGGGCCACTGGACAGTCAAGGTGCTAAAGGAGCACTATGGGAAGACAAGATGGTTGCAGAGAATCAAAATTCATTCTTTGCATTGGTCTTCACTACAGAGGACATAAGGGAGATTCTGCACCCCAGCCATTCTTTTCAGATGGCAAATCAGAGCAACTGTCCCAGATTTTGGTGTTAGTAGAGGAGGTTTTGGAACAAACTGATAAATTAAACAGTAATAAGTCACCAGAACCAGATGGTATTCACCCAATAGTTCTTCACTTTCATAATTGACTTTCTTCAGAGCTCTTAAGTGACTTATCACTTAAGTTAGTCTCTGTATCAAATATAGCTAATGTAATCCCAGCTTTTACAAAAGGTATCAGTGGCGATCCTTGCAATTACAGGCTAGTAAATCTAACTTCAGTATCAGGCAAATTGATTGAAACTATAGTAAAGAACAGGATTATCGGACATACAGTTGAACATAATTTTGGGGGGAAGGTTCAGCACAGCTTTTCTAAGGGGCAATCATGCCTCATCAATCTATGAGAATTCATTGGAATGGTCAAAAATAATGTGGACAAGGTGATCCAGTGAATATAAGTTCCAAAGGGGTGGCCGTATTAGTCTAGTTCAGCAAAATAAACAAGGAGTCTTATGGCACTTTTAAAGACTAACACATTTATTTATCGCATGAGCTTTCATGGGAGAAAATCTCACTTCTTCAAAGCGTCTGATGAAGTGGGATTTTCTCCCATGAAAGCTCATGCGATAAATAAATATGTTAGTCTTTAAAAGTGCCGCAGGACTCCTTGTTTGTTACAATGGATATAGTGTACTTGGACATTCATAAAAATTTTTGTCAAGGTCTCTCACCAAAAGCTCTTTATCAAAATAAGCAGTCATGGGCTAAAAGGGAAGGTCCTCTCCTGGATCAGTAACTGCTTAAAAGACAGGAATCAAGGGATAGGAAGAAATGGTTAGTTTTCACAGTGAAGACAGGTAGATAGCAGGGTTCCCCAGGGATTTGTATGGGATCAGTGATGTTCATCATATTAAAAAATTATCTGTAAAACAGGTAAACAGTTAGATGGCAAAGTTTGCCTGTGGTAAAAATTATTCAAAATATTTAAGTCCAAGCAGACTGCAGAGTTACAAAGGGATCTCACAATACTAACTGACTGGGCAACCAAATGGCAAATAAAATTCAATGTTGATACATGAAAAGTCAAACACATTCAAAAACATAATTCCTCTTATGCATAAAAATGATAGATTCTAAATTATTTTTTTTACCACTCAAGAAAAAAATCTTGGAGTCACCATGGCTATGTCTACACTTGCAAGTTAGTTCGAATTAAGGAAGCTTAATTCGAACTAACTTAAGCCTTGGCCACACTAGGCTTTCATTAGTTCGAATTGAGGGCTTCCTTAATTCGAACTAATAAATTTGATTGCTTAGTTTGAATTAACGGTTAATTCGAACTAGTTAGTTCGAACTAATGCAATATGGCTATGTTAGTTCGAACTAACTGCTTAGTTCGAACTAATCGGCACATTGACCTTCCTGCAACTGACTAATTCGAACTAAGCAAGTGTCCTGCATGGCCATGGCTAGTTCGAACTAGCATTCTAGTGGGGCCATGCTAGTTCGAATTAAGTTAATTCGAACTAACTAAAATTAGTTCGAATTAGTTAGTTTGAATTAACTAATTCAAACTAGCTTTTGTAAGTGTAGACATAGCCTATGATACTTTCTGAAAATATCCACTTAATGTGCAGCAGCAGTCAAAAAAGCTAACACAATAGGAAAGGGGTAGATAATAGGACAGAAAATATAATAATGCCACTATATAAATCTATGCTATGCCCACACCTTGATTACTGTATGCAGTTCTGGTTTCCCCATCTCAAATTTTAAAAAAAGTATTAGAACTGGAAAAGGTACAGAGAGCAACAAAAATGTTTGGGATGTGAAATAGCTTCCATACAAGAAGAGATTAAAAAGACAGGAACTGTTCAGTTTGGAAAAGAGATGACCAAGGGGGGGATATGATAGACATCTATAAAATCATGAATGGTGTGGAGAAAGTGAATCAGGAACTGCTATTTACCCCTTCACATAACAAAACCCTGGATTACCCAATGAAGTTAATAGGCAGTAAACAAAACAAAACAAACAAAAGGAAGTACTTTTTTACACCATGCACAGTCAACCCGTGAAACTCATTGTCTGCGGATATTGTAAAGGCCAAAAAGTATAACTGAGTTTAAATAGAATTAGATAATTTCGTAGAGGAGAGGTTCATAAATGACTTTTAGCCAAGATAGTCAGGTGTACAAACCCATACTGTGGGTGTCCGAAACCTCTGACTCTCAGATGCTACCGGGGATGGATCATGTTCTGTTTACTACCTCTGAAGCATCTGGCATTGATCACTGTCAGAAGACCAGATACTGAGCTAGATGGACCATTAGTCTGATCCAGTATGGCTCTTCTTATGGTTTTTTATGTGTTTTCCTATTGTGCCTAAAGTTTCAGCAAATTTTCATTTAATCTTTTAGTCAAGACAAGTCATTTGAAAATATATATAAATCAATAACAAAAAACCTTGCAGCTGAACCAAGTATCAACTGTGCAGAGTAATCTGGTTCCTTATACATCATGCCTTGTTGCATCCCATGCCTTCCTGAAAATAACTACCTTTTCTCTTAAAACAAAAAACAAAGAAAAACCCTTATATAATTCCTGTTATTTCTTTCTGGAAAAATACTCCCTTATTGTCCTTACATTGAAGAAGCCCTCCTTTTTTGAACTCCAGCCCATTCGCTCAAATAACCATCAAGAATCCAGTGTAAGTGGACAGCCAGTCACATAAAATGTATTTTTTGCATTGATGTGCTTTCCCCTTCTTCCACTCCTCTAGTAAAGGCTTTTATCAAAGTGTACATGATTGATGGATTGAGTTTGGTTATGTAAATGTAATTTTTACAAATATGTTTCCTACACTTTAAACCCTTTTGGGGAAGCACACTTATGAAAGCTATTTCAGTAGGTTACATTTGAACTCTGAACAAGGATGCTGAGGATCCCTAATTGAGAGAGAGAGCATGGCTAACGTGAACATTCATGTTGAAATCCTTTCACTATACTTGAAGATCATCATTTATATTAAGTTTAACTGAATTAGTAGTAAAGTATGTGGAAACATTTGGCTTGAGGATAAACTAAGGATCTCATTTTCTTAAAACATTTCTTCCTCAACCAGGAACCTATTCTTTCTAAATTCATAAAGATTATCAAATGTAAATCAAGGGATTTTTAAAATGTTTGTACATTTTTTTAGTCACAGTAACAGAAAACAAAACTTAGAAGTCATAGGTACTACTGTGTAACCTTTTCATAAATGCTTTAACCATCCATTAATTTCTTTATCTTAGGCCTCTGTTGATAATTGTATGCCTTTCTCTAACACAGTGACATAATTTAAAACTACTGTAGCTCAGGGTTTGCCAGTGTTTTCATTATAAACCTTGTTTTTTCGGAGGTTTCTAACAACCATAAAATATTCTTCTTGACAGAAACATGACAGTAAATTTTAAGCTTGAAAGGTAATCCATAATTTTTGTTTTTAACTATATTTGAGTTGATTTGGTTTGATCATTTTTGATTTGTAGAAGGACAAAAAAGAAATAGGGGGGAAAAAGCTTTGCCAGGTCAGACGGAAGTAGGAGTGGGCCCTAAATTCACTTGAAGTTTTGTTACTGTCTTCCAGCTATTGACCCTATTTTTATTTGCACTCCCATAATTTAAAAAAAGCCTTGTGTGAAAAGGTAACAATAGGTAAGATATTTGTTCATTCTTCTTCAAATAATGTCACTGTTGTGCTCCACCCAAGGTGTTGGTACATCCTTGTGTCCTCGATTGGAGATTCTTCTGCTGGAGTGTGGTTTGGATAAGTACACCATGAAAGTGAGATGCATCTCCTAGGAGGCTATTCCAGTGAGCAAGCGTTTTAGAATCAAACATTCAAATAAAAAAAAGTGTGGAAGCTTATGTGAACCACATTACTAGAAATGTTCCAAGAGCAGAGTGTCTCTTGAGATTTCCACTGCTTCTTGCTTCCTGTAGTGCATGAAAAGTTGTAAGATTGTTTTTTCTTTTGCTATCTTAACAGCTCTGGTAGTGGCCTAAAGTCAGAGGGGCAAAATATAACACGAGGAAAAATACACTCCAACAATTTATAACCCCCCAAAAGGATTTGGTTTAGTTTCCACTGAAAAGAACACAGGTTAAACAATAGATTTGCATTTCTTTCCAAACTGATTTGCCCATGCCAAGTTCATTGTACCCTCCATGTACGTATGTGGCTTACACTAGCACTAATAAGAATGGAGATGAGACGATTAGCCTTCCCCTCACTCCCAATCCTGAATTTATTTATTTATTTGAATATTATGATAATAAGACCAGCTAACATTGTATTGTACTTGATCATATACTGGTTGATGTCAAGAATTAGTGTTGAAAGCTTGCTATATATTTTTTATATAAAAAAGAATTGGAACTGTAGCATATAATTTATCTAATAGTTTGACATTTTCCCATGACTCATTTCTGCTGGGTACAGTGTTTAGCTATGAAATGCACTTATTCTCAGTAATAAAGAGTCTGCTATAAGAGCAGAGAAATTTCTAAGCATAGTCCAATAATGGTGCTCTCCACTAGTCAGAATTGACAATTAAGTATATTTTGTCTTAACATGCAAAGATTTGTGATATACAAGTCTTTTCAGTAAGAAGCTAAAAATTATGTTTCTTTCATGCATTATTCTTAATCTCAAGATTTCACAATCAAACATTCATTCAGAATTTTAATATTGATGGCATTTTCTGTGCCAAATACATATGCTTAATCCTTTTATTAAAACTATTCATTGCATCTCAAAATACTATGGGTGTCCAAGGCAATAAATACATTCCATGTCAATGAGTAATTATTCTCCTTGTAGGCAAGCCAGTCATCAAATTGTAAACTGAACCATCCTGTTTTGTTAAGATTTTTCCTAATCCAGTGTCAGACATGGTTTTGCTGCTTCGGCCCCACCACTTTGATCTCACATACATGGTGTACATGAGATTATGGCAGCAGGGGCAGAATACTCTGCAAAATGGCATCTTCTGTGCGGTGTGACTGCACATGTGCTGTGCATGCAAGATCATGCTAGCAGGAGCAGGGTTGGGGTTGGGTTCACTCTGTTGCAGAAATGTGTGTCCTGTTCAGTATTCTGGGGATGAATTACTGACTGCCCAACTGTTGAGTAGTCTCCCAGACAGGACCAGATTTACATCTTATGCGCAGGATCTTCAGCTCTCCCCCTACCCCCAGCTGACCTGCATGTTTTCCATGTGTGAGGGGTGGGGTGGAAGGATGGTGATGTGGGAGAAGGGGGCTTTCAGGGCCAGATCCAGATGGGGGGAGGAGGAGATAGACTGAGGGGGAGGAGATGAACTGAGGAAACCAGCTCAGCCATCTCTGGGCAGGGGGAATATGCTCATCCCTGGGCTCTGGCTTCCATCCTGCCAATGAGGTGGGGCCTTTGGGGGTAACGGGAGGAGCAGGGTGGCAAGGACCCATGGTGGGGGACAGGGTCAGCATGCCAGTGCTCATATGGGGCCCACAAATTGGTTGTGGCTTCCAGGCATGGCGCTGCTGGCCTGTGCAGTAATATGCCACTGTTTAAGCACCAAGGGCAGGAGTAACGCAGGTTCTATGGGGGCTGCAGTCCTGGGCCCTGGCCTGAAGGAGGCGCAGATTCCAGCCCTATAACGCCTGCTGACCAGGCCTTGTGGGGCTGGGGCATGGGCAGTAGCGCTGAGGGGAGAGGAGGGACCTGGGACCGGAGGCCACAGCAAGCCGCAGCACTCCTGCCTCGGTCCTGGGCTAGCTGGTCTGCCACTGTGGTGTGGGGCTGGGGCCCCAAGTGTGTATGTGTGCGGGGAGGGCCACAGTGCTCCCAGACACTACCTTTGGGATATTTTTAATGTATATGCTTTAGTAAATAATAATTCTACACTGCTTCATTCACTTGCATGCTGTTTAGGGTATTTGTTTGGCTTCTGGAGAATTCTGGGTAGCAACAGTAGAGAGAGAGAGAGAGAGCGTTGTAAATGTTTAAAGCAGCCAGCAACAACCATACCTTTCTCTCTCTCTCTCAGACATTTCTAATATGTCAATAATCACCTGAAACAGACATTTTGTCTCTGACTAAGAAAAATCTAAATGGAATTATTTAAATATGCAGCAATAATGGCTAGATAAATTATGCCTGTAAAAAGACGGAATATATTTTTGGGCATTTTCTTAACTAGTATAGAGAAATAAAGTTTGAAATTTGGCGTTTCAGCTGTGATTCCCATTCACTTTACTGGAAGCCTAATAGGTAAAACCCTGCTCAACTCTGGGAAGCCTGACCCTTTGCTGATTTTACATCCACTGTATTCTCATTTAATTTAGGGGCAGTGCATGTGGTAGAAATAAGGGCAAATTCAGGCTCTGTATTTATGGTTTAATAAAGAATAATTATTGCTACAAAATTTCATCTTTTTAAATAAAGGATGTGTGTTCAAATGGGATATCATAAATCTGCACCAGGCTTTTCTGATTATGTTAAATCATTTGAGTAAAACCTTTGATTTTCTCTTTTGCCTTTTTTTTTTTTTTTGTAGTTGTTGTTCTTAATCCTTCTTCTTAATCCTTCTATATGGGACTTAAGTATATTTGGGTTTTTTTAGGCCACTACAGTTGAGTGATTTTAAGGATAATTTTGAAGCTTTCAAAGCTATATATGCAAGTAGTTGAAGCTCCATCCATAATAAGTTCCAGTTTCAGGTTTTCATATGTTGCCTGTAGAAAGTTCTTTCAAGTTTAAAAGGAAATAAAATGTACAGGGCCTTGCTTCAGGGAGAAATTCTTTTCATGGGCTTGGAAAGGAATAGAAAATTCTAAGTGTTAACAAGGATAGAAATTACTATGCTCATGATGCTTATTTTTTTATGCTTGTGAATATCAAAATGGTTTATTTTATACTAAAACTTTTCACTTAAGAAATTAAATAATGGATTTGCATTGGCATGTTGGGTATCTATGACAAAGAATACTTCAGATATATCCAAATTATTCACCTGCACAGATCCTTTTTAGAAGTAAGAAAGATCACATAGCTAAATATCTTTTTGGTTTTACCTTGAAAATGGGCAAATGCAGGCTGTGAAGGCTGTATTATTTTGGTGTATATATCCTGACTAGCCCAGGAATGCCTATAGAACCACTACGTTTAATATGAGTATGGGTATTCCAAGTATAGGGGAGATTCTTGGGCTGTGAGTGAATCAAAGGGGTGCTGATGGAAGCACAAGGATGGGATGTTAAACTGTTACAGCTCTGTTCTAGAACACTACCCTGGGGTCTACCATGCAAAAGTTACTGTGTGTGTATATAGGGCCATCTCTAGGGGGGAGCGGGGCCCAGGGCCAATCTGCCTAGGCGGGGCTCCAACCCCCACATGCTGATGGGGAGTGTGGGGGGGCAGCCTGCTCCACCCCCAGGGAACCCCCCCCCCAAGAGCCAGCCTCGGAAGCCGCGGAACCAGCCCTGGCCCCGGGGAGTCGAGGCCGAGACACGGCCCTGGCCCCAGGCGGCGGGGAGCTGCGGCCATGGCCCCAGAGAGCCGTGTCCCCGGGAGGCGGGGAGCCATCCCCGGCCGAGGCTGCTGCCGCCCCAGCCGCAGCCAGGACCCCAGGTGGCCACGGCCGGCCCAGAGGCCAGGACCCAAGCACCGGCCCCGCCCCTGGGCCTGCCTGCTCCTCACTGGGGGCAGGGAGCAGGGCCGGAATAGGGAACAGCCAGGGGAAGTGCTCCTGGCTCGCCCTGCTGCCGAAGGCAGTGGGAGCAGGGGGAAGCGCGGCCGTGGGTGGGGGCGCGGCGTGGACCCCACACTGCCCCGCTGGGAGCGGAACAGTGCGGGGCCCATGTTACCGTGGGGCCCAGGGTGATCGCCCCATTCGCTCCCCCCAAGGACGGCCCTGTGTGTATATGTCTAAACTCTGTATTAAGTGCCTATAATTTTAAAACCATCCTTTGGCCAAAAGTGTCAAACTTCAGTGTTTAATGTTCAGTATTTAAATCTAAGTTTAGGCATCTAAATTAAAGTGGCCTGGTTTTCTGAGGCGCTGAGTATCTGCAGCTTGCTTTGGAGCCAGAGGGAGTTACAGGTGGGAATGTGCTAATAAAGTTTGCAGATGACACAAAGTTGGGAGGTTTTTCCAACACAGAGAAGGATCATCATATTTGAGGTTGGGAAGGAATTTTCCCCCAGGGCAGATTGGCAAGCGGGAGGGGAAAGGGGAAGGAGTTCGCCTTCTTCTGTAGCATGGGGCACAGCTCACTTTTTGGTGGATTCTCTGTACCTTAAAGTCTTTAAATCGTGATTTGAGGACTTTAATAACTCAGTCATAGGTTAGAGGCTTATTGCAGGAGTGGGTAGGTGAGGTTTTGTGGCCTGCATTGTGCAGGATGTCAGACTAGATGATTATATTGGTCCCTTCTGACCTTAGAGTCTATGGCTATGTCTACACTGGCAAGTTAGTTCGAATTAAGGAGGCTTAATTCGAACTAACTAAAGCCATGGCTACACTAGGCTTTAGTTAGTTCGAATTAAGGGCTTCCTTAATTCGAATTAATAAATTCGAATAGGGTATTCAAACTAAGGGGTTAATTCGAACTAACTAGTTAATTTGAACTAATTTCTTAGTTCGAACTAACTGGCCATTGAAATGAATGGGCTTGCTTTGTTCGAACTAACATTCCAGTGTGGCCATGCTAGTTCGAATTAAGCTAATTCGAACTAACTAAAATTAGTTTGAATTAGTTAGTTCGAACTAACTTTAGTAAGTGTAGACATAGCGTATGAGTCTATGAAGTTCTTGGAACCTTTGAAAACAAAGGCAGTTTTATTCGAATCCTTACATCAGGGGTTAGGTGTCTAGATTTAGGCACCTAAACTAGAAAAATCTGATCTGAGTCTGGATATGGGATACAGCAGTTATATAGATGAAGCTAGCAAGGAGTTTTGCCATTTATTAAGGTAAATAACATTCATTTCTAGAGAACCCTAATATATATTTATATGGTAGGGATGAAGATTTCCAATGGTCACTGATGGCTTAACTCTGCTCCTGTTGAAGCTTCTTTAGGAGGGTGCAAAAGTAAACCAACAAGGAGTGCGTTAGAAAATGTACATGGTTACCCAGAAAATAATTTCCATATAGTCCAGTGTGTGCTCTTATGAAAATTATTTTTTCCTTGTTGCCATTAAGATACAGTTTTAGTTGTTTTCTATTTGTGGGAATACCAGAGATACTGGAAATATCTTAATGGTAATAAGTTAAAAGGAAATTTTTTTAGGTAATTGAAAACTTAACTAGTTTTCATGAACATAGAATCATAGGCTATGTCTACACTTACCAAAGTTAGTTCAAATTAGTTAATTTGAACTAACTAATTTGAACTGATTTTAGTTAGTTCGAATTAACTTAATTCGAACTAGCATGGCCCCACTGGAATTTTAGTTTGAACTAAGCAAGTGCAATGCATGGCACTTGCTTAGTTTGAATTAGTCAGTTGCATTAAGCTCAATGTGCCGGTTAGTTCGAACTAAGCAGTTAGTTTGAGCTAATATGGCCACATTGACTTAATTCAAACTAACTAATTCAAATTAAGGGTTAGTTCGAAAGGTATAATCAAATTTATTAGTTCGAATTAAGGAAGCCCTTAATTCGAACTAATGAAAGCCTAGTGTGGCCAAGGCTTAAATTAGTTCGAATTAAGCTTCCTTAATTCGAACTAATTTGCAAGTGTAGACATAGCCATAGAAATGTAGGACTTGAAGGGGCATCGAGAAGTTCTCAAGTCCAGCCCCTTGTGTGGTGGGCAAGACCAGGTAAGCCTTACACCATCCCTAACAGATGTTAGTTCTGCCTGTTTTTAAAAATCTCCAGTGAGGGGGATTACACAATCTCCCTTGGAAGCCTGTTCCAGATTTTAACTACCTTTATAATCAAGAAGTTTTTCCTGATATCTAACCTGAATCTCCCTGGCAGCAGATTAATCCCATTATTTTTTGTCGTACCTTCAGCAGATATAGAGAACAATTAATCACTGCCCTCTTTATAACAAACTTTTACATATTTTAAGACTATTATCTTGACCCCCTGTGTCTTTGTTTCTGAAGATTTAATGCATTCAGGGTTTTTAACCCTTTCCTCGTAAATTAGATTTTCTAAACCTTTTATCATTTTATTTCTTTCCTGTGGACTCTCTCTAATTTGTTCACGTCTTTCCTAAAGTCCAGCACCCAGAATTGGACATAGTACTTCAGCTGAGGTCTCACTAGTGCCAAATAGAAGGGAACAATTACCCCAGAATGACATCAGCCTTTTTCTCAGCTGTGGCACACTGATGAATCATATTCAGTTTGTGATCCAATATACCCCCTGATCCTTTTCAGAAGTATTACTGTCTCAACAATTATTCCCCATTTTGTAGTTGTGCATTTGATTTTTTTCTTTTCTAAGTGAAGTGCTTTGCACCTACCTTTATTGAACTTTATCTTGCTGAATTCAGATCAGTTCTCCAATTTGTCAAGGTCATTTTGAATTCAAATCATGATCTCCACAGTGCCTGCAATCCCTCCCAGCTTGGTGTCATCTGCAAATGTTATGAGTGTACTCTCCATTCCATTATCTAAGTCATTAATGAAAATATTGAACAGTACCGGACCTAGGACTGACCCCCAAAGGACTTTACTACATACACCCTCCCAATTTGACAGCAAACCTTTGAAAACCATTCTTTAAGTATGATCTTTTAACCAGTTGTGTACCCACCTTATAGTAATTCCATTTAGAACATATTTCCCTTGTTTGCTTATGAGAATGTCACTTGGGACTATGTTAAAAGCCTTACTATAATCAAGATATATCACATCTACTACTCCCCCCTGCATCTGCTAGGCAAGTAACTGTATCAAAGAAGGAAATTAGATTGGTTAGGCATGATTATTCTTGACAAATCCATGTTGGCTATTCCTTACAACCCTATTATCCTCTAAGTTCTGTTTAAATTGCTTAATAATTTGTGTCAGTATCTTTCTAGTATCAAAGTCAGACTGACTATTCTATAATTTTTCAGGTTGTTTTTGTTCCCCTTTTTAAAGACAGGTACTATGTTTGCCCTTTTCCAGTCACCAAGGATGTCACCCATCCTCTGGGAATTCTCAAAGAAGAATGCTAAAGTTTTTGAAATTGCATTAGCTAGTTTTTTACATAGCCTAGGATGAATTTAATTGGGCCCCACTGACTTGAATACGTCTAACTTATCTAAATCTTCATTAACCTGTTCTTTCCCTATTTTGGCTTGCATTCTTTCTCTTTTGTTGTTAACAGTAATTGTGTTGAGTATTTGGTCATCACTGACCTCCTTAGAGAAGACTGAAGCAAAATAAATATTGAACAACTTAGCGTTATTGATGCCATCAGTTATTAGCTCTCTTCCCTCACTAAGTAGAAGACTTACACTTTCCTTCATCTTTCTCTTTCTCTTAATGTATTCAAAAAAACTCTTCTTATTGCTTTTGTGTCCCTTGCTGGATGCCACTCATTTTGTGCCTTTGCCTTTCTGATTCTATTCCTATATACTTGAGCTGCTATTTTGTACTCTTTAACCATTTGTCCATGTTTCCACTCTTTGCTGCATTCTTTTTTTATGTTCACGTCATTAAAGAACTCCTGATGACACAGTATTAGCCTTTTACTGTTCTTCCTATGAGAGATGAGAATGGGTTTGAAGTAGCCCTTTCATAGTAAGGTCTTATCCTGTTTTCAATGAAAACAAGCAAAACTTCTTTTGATGTGTGTGACAGTGAACTAAGACCTTTCAAGAATAAATATTTATACTATGTAAACTTCTGGATACTTTCATGAGACTTGTTTTCAATATTAGTTAAGTTTTATGAAATCGAAGGAAACTTCACATGCTAAAATATGTCAGTGTAACATCAAGCATCAGGCTTAGTGTGCAACTCACCTCTGAATAGCGACTGTAAGAATAGCCCGCAAAATAGTAAAAATATTCAATAGTCCTGATGCTTTAAGTGCATTTTAACTCTGACCTTGTCTCCTTGTCTTTCTATTTTAAGCATTTATTTTCTCCTACACCATGGATCCACCATTAGTGTCTCCATAATTTGTCAAATTCCAAAGGGGTAGCCGTGTTAGTCTATTGTAGAAAGACAACAGAGTCTTGTGGCACTTTTAAAGACTAACAGATTTATTAATCGCATGAGCTTTCGTGGGAGAAAATCCCACTTCGTCAGATGCTTTGAAGAT
>ML685784.1:530936-559394 GCA_007922175.1 Pelusios castaneus
CACTCTGCGGGGGGGGGGGGGGGGGGGAGGCAGGACCAGCTGGCTCAGTGCATAGCTCTGCAGGGCTGGGGTGGGTGGAGTGCCCTTGGGCCCCAGGGCTGCCTCCCAGTGACGGGGGGGGGGGGGCGCCCCCCGCAAGGGGGGGCCCAGGCTGGGGTACCATGGTGGGGGTGAAATCCCCAGGTGGGGAGGGCCCCATGGGGGAGGGTTAGCCTTGGGGGTTAATCCAGCTCTGCATAAGAGGTTCAGACAAGTTGTAGGAGACTACTTAAAATGTAGTGGACAATTAACATCTCTGCAAGTGTCAGACGAGAGAGGATTGGTAGGCAGCAAGATGTGTTGCAAGTTGTTGTGATGGGCCATAAAACCAATGTCTCTGTTAACTCCATGGTTTCTGGTGTCCCCCAGAGTTATGGATTTATGTTCCCAGGCTTGCCTTTTGAATGTGTTATGCAGGTTCCCTTGCAGAATGAGGACTGAAAGGGCATATATGGAGTGATTGCTTTGTGAAAAGTGTTGACACACAGGTGATAGGGTGTTTTTGTCTTTTACCATTTTCCTGTGTGAGTTCATTTGCTAACATACTGGTGGTCTGGTTTCATCCACATTATTGGTGGTGGTGTATTTGATGCACAGAATGAGATGTACCACATATTATGATAGGCATGTGTAGGAGACATGGATCTTGAAAGGTGTGCGGTGGTGAGTGCTGATCATTGTATCAGTGGAGATGTGTCTTCTGGTTTTGTATCTGTTGTTTTGGGAGGATCTAGTACCGTTTTGAGTTGGTGTGTCCTGCTCTGTGGGGAGCTTTCTTCTGATCAGGTTAGGATGTTATTTGAAGGATGGAAGAGGGGGCTGGGGAGACATTTCACTGAGGATAGGTCCCCATCAAATATGACACTGGTTGTGTCTCCTTTTACAACTACTTGTGACACATCTTGCTGCAAACTAACTCTCCATTGTCCTGTTGGCTGAAGATGTGTTAATTGCCCACTTCATTTTAAGTAGTCTCTATATGTGAACCTGTAGTGGAGCAGTGGCTCCACTATGGCTAGGAAGGGGTTAACTGGCTGCCCCTCTCTAGCCAATCAGCTGCAGAGGGCCTCTGAGCCAGTCAGAGGGCAGGAGCCAGTATAAAGCCAGGAGCAGCAAGGCTGAGAGTTCAGTCTGCCTGGGGACCTGACAGAGAGAGGGTTTCTCCTAGGCCGGCAGGGCAGCAGGGCGCCAGGGCCAGGGCCAGGGCCAGGGCCCCAGAGAGCTCCGAGTGCGGTGGAGCAGCAGGATCCTGGAGAAGCCAAACTTCCTGAAGGGAGTGGACAGCGGTGGGCGGCTGGAGCAGTGGCCTGAGGGCAAGGAGCCAGGAGCAGGCAGCGGTTGGATCCAAGCCAGTGAGAGAGGCGTGACTGGGGCAGCGGGAAAGTGGCCCAGGGAATTGACGCCTGTCAAGTGAAGAGACTGGTGGGAGGCGGAAGGCCTCACTGGAGGGACATAGGGTCCCTGGGCTGGGGCCTGGTGTAGAGGGTGGGCCCAGGCCGCTCCCCCTAGCGTGCCAGGAGTGGCGCGGGTGGCAGTTGGGGTACAAGCTCGCTAGCCCTAGACTGTTTTAACTTGTGGCTGGATTATAGCAGGCTGGACTAGACCACTGGGAAGTGGTCTGTGGACTAGGCGTGGGCCAGGGGACCTAGATACCCTGGAAGGGGTGGACTTTGGGCTTGGCCGGAGGGCTGACGGCCAAGAAGAGGACTTGAGGACTGTGTCTGTCGTGTAGAGAGCAGAGCACAAGCTACCAGCAGGGGACCACTTGAGTCTAATTCCCCGTAACATCACCAGGAGGTGCCCTGCTGGTGCGTCCCCTGCTGTAATCTGCTACAGAACCCCATATGCTTAACAATCTGTCCACCTTACATTTCGCTTAGACACTGTCTAGTTACCTTCTTCAGACCTAAAGAAGAGCTCTGTGAAGCTAGAAAGTTTGTCCCTTCTATCAATGGAAGTTAGTTCAATAAAATTTATGATCTCACACACCTTTCATCTTTCATATCTTGCACAAGTAGAGCTAAAACAACGTGTATAAAGATAGTTGCAGATATTCACTTATTGTAGGAATACAGTTGCAAGATGGAGATTTTATTCAGTTTTTAAAAACAGTTCTTAGTTCTATGATTCTATGCAACTAATAATGGTGTGATCATACTGCTTTTAAAAGTTGTAAATGTATCTGGAAATGAAAAATAATATTGATATTTTTTCTGCAAAAGAATGTTCACTATATTTTCTATTAACACTATGTCATAGCATCCTGTGACATGGCAGCCATCTAAAGATGGAGACCGGCTGATTGGACGGATTTTGTTAAATAAACGATTAAAAGATGGAAGCGTGCCTAGAGACTCAGGAGCAGTGCTTGGATTGAAGGTTAGTGATAGACAAATTTGAAAATTTTTATTACTTTGTTAGCTAACATGAAGTAATCACATTTAAAGTTCAGTAAACTAGTTTAATATGCAAGAAAACATTTTAAATGTTGCCTTTTCATTCCAAAATACAGTATAATGGCATTTTATCTTCAGTTACCAAGATGATTACCTTTCAAGGTTTTAGATGTGCTTAATAAAATGTATACTAGAAGAGTATTGGACTTTGTTTGTCCTTATACAGTATTTTGTATTGCATTTATGGGCTATTTTAAATAAACTGAGTTGTGGGTTAGTTTGTATTTATTTATTGTATATGATTGCTAAGCAATAAGTTTTCAGCTTCATTATGATTTGATGTCTAGCTGATAATTTGCATATCTGTATCTCATGTTTTTATTTTCTCATTTCATGTGTATCTTGTGGATTTTGGGGTAATGGTTTGTGATCCTAACAGAATACTAGTACAAGAATAAGACTAAATAAAAATTTATATATATATATTAAAAAAAATCAAAGTCTGTAAATGTGTTTTGAACTTCTTCTTTTGTGGCAAATTGTCAACAAGTTTGATTAATTCAGTATTCTTCATTCAACATAGTCCTGGCTTCAGTTTAAGCCTATGGCTTAGTCTGTAGTATGGGATACTATAGATAAGGACTGTGACATAATTCATTATGAGCTATGTTAATCTGCTTTAGAATTTTTAGGGGAATTTTTATTTAACTGAAAAAATGGTTAAATTTGAGAGGACAAGGACAGTGAAGATGGAAGCTTGAGTCATTGCTTTGGTATGTATTTCATTGTGTCAGGATCAGAAAACTCAAGAAAAGGGGATCTAGTATCACTATTGATAATTATGTTTAAATACTTCGCATTCAGTTATATTGATGAGCTATTGGTTTTTTGGAATATATCAGCACTTTGGAGCTCAAGAATTATTGTTTTAACCACAGCATAATGCTTCTGAAAAAATTGTTTTAAAAAATTTGCCTTGCATGGATTTTAATTTTATCAGGTTCTTTCTTTAAACTCTTAAAAGTAACCTTAAGAAGATTGTATATTATAATTTTATTCCTTCAAAAAGATGCCTAAGAAATCTAAGACAGTGGTTCCCAATCTTCTCTCTGCCGTGGCACACCTTGATACCTTTAATTATTTGAGGCACACCACCATATAAATCTCCAAATGAATTCATGAATATTCATGAGCCAATTCAGAACTCTTCGAGTAGTTTTTCAAAACATTCCATGGCACACCTGCTCAGGCCTGTGGCACACTGCTTGGGAAACACTGATCTAAAGTATAGAATTTGAAGATTATACTGCATGATAGATTCTTTCCTGATTCATAGAGCTATACTAAGGTTAATGTGCCTGGTCACTGTACAGAGAGAAATCCTTAATATGACAAGAATTTTTAATAAACTTAATGAACCAAATTGAATGTGATTAATTAATTTAATTAATTAACCCTTTTAATAAACTCCTCTGCTTAGTAATATTACTTTGCGAATTAATTGTGCCTTAAATGTAAAGGTTTACATTAAAGGAAAATAATATAAGAAGAAAATAGAGTTTATGAGCACAAATCCTATTGTTATTCCATTAAAAGTTCACTTCACTTTACAAGAGATTGAGAACATTTTCATAAATTCATCAAGCTGCTCCCCCTTACAGCCAAAGAAAATTGTTAAAAGAAAGAGTCAGCAGTACAAAATATCTTAGGTTTTGACTATACTTACAAAGTTGTCAACTTTGTTAAGTCAACTTAACAAGGTCGACTTTAAGTCTACTTAACAAATTGACTACACTTTAAGTCGACTTAACAGCAGAGAGAGCCATTATATTGGCTTTATGTCAACTTAATACACTGGTCTTAAGTTGACTTAAGGCTTAAGTCAACAAATCGACCTAAAAGGAGGTGTTATTAAGTCGACTTAAGAAAAGCCCAGTGCAGCACAGCTTTGTTTAGGTTGACTTAAACATCCTTAAGTCAGCCTAACTTGCCAGTGTAGATGCACCTTATTGTTCACCAAATGAAGCACTAAAAGAATAGTGGGTGAGATTTTAGTAAAACTGTATAAAATAAAAACAGCCATTTACGGATGAAAGATATTTTTACTAAGACCAGTAGAAAGTTTGATAAAAATATTAAATAATTGGAGGTTTATTTACATTTAGTGATAGTCAACATTTATGATATTTCCTCTGGAAGAGAAACATCATTTAAAATAGACCTTACGGAATTGCTTTTTTTGGAAAAACAATGAAAGTCCTGTGGCACCTAAAGATTACCAAATTTCTTCGTGCATAAGCTTTCATGGGCTGCAACCCACTTTGTCAGATGCATAAAGTGAAAACTACAGTTAGGAGGTGTTATATATACATGTGCAAGGGAGAGAAACATTTCAATGAGGAGGCCAAGTGCTAACATAGTCAATTCAGTTAGGGTAGATGAGGCCAATTCAAAACAGTTGATCAGAAGGTGAAAATGTGTGAACAGGGTCAATTACTTTTTGTAATGAGAACCATTCCAAGTCCCTATTCAGATCCAGTCTGATTGTGTCAAGTTTGTGTATTCTTTTTGTAACTAAATGATTTCAAAAGATGATTTCATCTTCAATTAATAGTAGTGAATTTTGTGCCTGCCAGCTACAAATTAAGAAATATAATCTTTCCCAATACCTGGATTTAAAACCTTGGAATACCAATCTGATCTTTATGCATGCAGCTAGAGCAGGATATACTAAGATTTTTCCCCTAAAAAATTACAGTTGTGAGGGTATGTTTTTTATTGATCTAAATAGTCTAGCCATTGATAGGGGGGTCATTTAGCAATTACAGTTCTGTGAGACTATACTCTTATTCTGTTTACATGAACCACACAGTTTATAAGCTTTAAAATTTTGTGTTTACATTGTATTATCTTTAAATCAGTTAAATATCCAGAGTATATGTCAACTAAGCTAGTCCAAGACATTAGTCTGAAGGGTTTGGTTTTTTCTTACATGTATTTCAGTATCTCTAGCTCACCTAGACTATATTATAAAAAAATTCATGAACTAATTTTGGTTATATAGTCATAAAATCTCAACCATTCAATATAATTCTATTTCTGTGAAAACCCTTTCTCTTCCAAACAGGTTGTAGGAGGAAAGATGACTGAAACTGGTCGCCTGTGTGCATTTATCACCAAAGTAAAAAAAGGAAGTTTGGCTGATACAGTGGGGCATCTTAGACCGGGTATGAGTCTACTTTAGAAATGTACTGCTGAGCTATATTCCAGGAGAAAGTAATCAAGAGAATAAATTATTTATAAGTTTAGTTTGAAGTAATCACGTACTCTAAATGTGGTGAGCTACAGCACAGCAGTGCAGCTGAAAGTTCAAAGCAAGTCCTACATTCACTCACTAGACTAGAACAAACAAGGAGTCCTGTGGCACTTTTAAAGAGTAACACATTTATTTACCAATAAATAAATTTGTTAGTGTTTAAAAGTGCCAGAGGACTCCTTGTTTGTTTTGCTGAACTAGACTAACATGGCTCCCCTTTGGAACTTGTCACTAGGCTAGATTATCCATGCTTCCATTTTTACAGGCTCTGTCAATTGTCTCACATTTTTTTCCCAAAAAGCAATTGACTTTTTAAACAAAACGAAACAAAAACCCCCCAACCAAACAATCCACATCTACAATGCTGTATCTGGTCAGTAACTGTCAGTTTTAGAAAGCAGTATTTTTTCTTAGCTGATATGTTAATATTTTCTGGTGTTTATCTAAACAAAGCAGAAGTTTGGGAAGCTTTTAGTTCTCTGGGACTTTTCCATTTTTAAGACAGTAGGAGTGTTTAGTCCAGATTGCACAGTTCAGAAAGCACTATCAGTGCAGTTCAGAGAATTAACTTTCCTTTCTGAGACAATAATTATTCCTGCAATTGCAGGTGACGAAGTGTTAGAATGGAACGGAAGGCTATTGCAAGGAGCCACCTTTGAGGAGGTATACAACATCATTCTGGACTCCAAGCCCGAGCCACAAGTAGAGCTTGTTGTGTCAAGGCCAATTGGGTGAGTTGTTTTCTGAATTTTCTTACTGATTAAAATAAAGCGCTGTTACATTTCACTTGGACCCGAAACATATTTATTAGCTTTTATACAGATTATAAAGCAGTAGAGAACATTCGATAATTAAAAAGCACGGCTGTAGGGCCAAATTTTCCCTGTTAGTTACAGATGCAAATGGGTAATGGTTGAGGAAGTTCTGGGAGGCATTTTGGAGCTTCCTGATGCATAGGTTCGACGCACCTGCTACATTGCCTCTTGAGAGGGTCCAGAATATGCTCTCTTTAATCCCTGGCCAGGGCAGTACAGGCACTGAAATTATTGTTGTCCTCTGCTTGAGGGAAGCAACTTGTGACCCATAATGATTTTATATCCATTCCCTGGTAGTCTGCAATGTAGAGTTCTTGCCAAGATGTTTATAATATTAATATAAATATAATGAATAGGGAGCATTCTTATACATAGTGAAACCAGATTTCCTTCTTGCTCATCTGTGAACAGTCCGTCTAATAAATGATGGGCTAGCATCTAGAGCATGATATACATTAGTGAATCATTAGCACATTGTTGAGCTGTACCCAAAGAAGGACAGGAAGCATTTCACATGGTTTTAATCAAGGTACAACTTTATTACCAGATGTCTGGGATTACCCGGCAGATAAAACTCTACATGCAGGTTCCCCCATATTCATTCAGTATTCTCCATCGGGGCTTCTACCACCCCACCTGCCTTTTTCCATCCAGATCCCCCTCATAGGAGGGGTAAGGTGGGCTAGAAGAAAGGGGGTTTGCCTTCCTGCTGTATCAGTCATAGGAGTCCTAGCCTAAGGCCCCACTCACCCATTCCAACACCTTCTTTTTAAGTCCTTTACCAAGCCATTTATCCAGTCACTTTATCTTTCCTACAGAGTACCTGTACTGGACATTCACTTACATAATAAGTTGTGACATATAGTCTAATTCTCTTCATGCCACATGTCAACAAAGCCCTCCCCAAACCCACTGTGGGAAAGTTGAAAAAACTCCAACTCCACTTAGGCCAATCTGGTGGAAAGTGAAAAATTTCTTCCCAGCACCCATAAAAGGAGCAACTAGCACAGTGCCCACACAGGTCTTGACCAAACCTGGTGTTTCACAACCTAAAGGGGAGGGAGGTTGAGTGCTGCCTTAGCCTGCTGTGTGTGAAAGGGGGCTTCAACGCACCGGCTGTCCCTTTTAAACCTTCCACCCATCCTGATTCCAAGGGATGAGTCAGTGTCTCCCCTTCTACAGCAGTTGTACAGCTCTCCTCCCCCAGCTCCACCCAGCCATAAAGCACTGTTCCCTTCCTTTGAGCCAGGCCTCTGCTGGGCTTGCCATGGAATGAACAAGTTACTATTAATGTGGGCATCAGGTCTGCGCAGCGTCATCTGTTCCAACCATGACATATGACGTGATATCTCCCACTGAATAGTACCATCAATCTAAACTGTTCATCATATGAAACCAAGACATGCCCTTAAATGTACTGTATGCCTGCTTAATTATGTCAGTGTATCTAAACGAGCCTGGGCTTCCCTCTGGGTAAGCTTCAGCTATAACACCTGCATAAATAAGGATGGTAGCCTCCTAATTGTCCCACATTATAGGGACCTTCGGTACTTGGGCATCTTTCAGTTCCCTTTACTCAGCCCTTGTTTATTGTCCGCCAGCCCCAACTGTGCAACAGTGGTGCATATATCCCTCTATTCACCTTTCAGGATTTTATCCCTAGTAGTATTGTGAAGGTGAACTCTCATAGGGTCAGCTGTCACAGGATAATCATATTCAGGACTGACAGTTGTGGCTCCCTCATTGCCCTGTTGCTACTGGCTGTCCTCAGAACAGCAACTATATCCCATGAATTTACAAGTTGCAGGGGGGTAGCCATGTTAGTCTATTTCAGCAAAACAAACAAGGAGCCGTTGGCACTTTCACAGTCCTTGGGAGTGGAAGAACAGAAAGATTCCCAATGTTCTTCCCCGTCGTTGAGGGCTCCTATACCAGCACAAGGCTTCTGCTCCACCTACGTTTCCATCAGTTGTGCCCTCCGGATGCCTTCATCATCATCCTGGCAAGACACCTCGCCAGTGGCTGTTCCAAGCAGTTGCAACAACTGCAAGTTAGCCTGTAGCAGTCATGCAATACCATGAGCCTCTCTACAGGAAATGTGCCTCCTCCCTCCCCAAAGAGCTTCATACAGCTTCTAAGACTCCTAATCCTTGCCCTGGCCCATTCAATACACCATCAGATTCATCCCAGTCTTCACCATATAAAGTCTAAGAGGAACCAATAGTGCCCAAACCCTGCACCTTACCCAGGGTTGCCATTTCAGATTGGAGGGAAGAAGGGGGAACTTTAGCCCTGATTCCAGGGGCTGCTTAGGCACCTGAAAACTCTAGGGGTTTTTTGGCAGATAATAACTTGGAAATTAGCTAAAAGCAGCACTCTATTTAATTCCAATATACAGAAAGAAAATGTTAACCAATGTTAGTATTAAGAGTACGTGGGTCTAGTATGTTCTGACATATTGTGTCAGGTCACTTAAGGGACACTGATGAGGTCTAAAATTTAAATTTATATTCTTACTTTGTTATGGATGCTTGACTACAACAGTTGAAACAATTGTAGAAAAATCTATATTACTTCCTATAATTTAGGCTATTTACTTTTTGCAGTTCATCAGGTTTGGAATAGATCATTTAATTTTAGGAAACTTCCTACTATGGCAAGTCCTTGTGACTTTACACTGCACATTCCTGGGGCTTTAGGGATGTTACTATTCAACAAATAGAGTAGAAACTGACTATAAACAGGAACAAAATTGATACTTTGAAGTCACTTTCACAATATTGCCAACCCCAAATGTTAAAAAATCATGAGTCAGGATCACTTCAAATCCTAAAATTGTCTTAATTATGAGATTATGTAAAAGGATGGATCTGATATTCTTTTTATTTCCTTCTGCTTTTTGAGTCTTTAGGGTGCAGTGGGATCACTTTTAGCCACTTTCTCCACAGCCGTGAGGGATGACTAGAAACTTATTTTTCCTTTAAGAATGAAGGCTGAAATCATCACATGTCCATTTGACTCCAGGAGCTGGGGCTTTAAGAAAAAAATAATTATCAAGAGACTCATGAGAGTTGGCAACAAGTCTGTTTAAAGGCTAGTTACTTTACAGAAGGATTTTTAACACAGTACTACTGTGATTGAATTACAGTTCTCAAAGGAGAATATTTAAAACCAAACATCAAGAAATTGCAACATATTAAAGTTGAGGAAAAATGGATTTTTCTATAGTATACCAGGGCCACTGAAGGCAGGAAAGGAAAATAAACAGTCACAGAAGCTCTGAGCAGCATTTCGTTCTGGGAAAAAAAATTGAGCGACAAAGATTTCAGTCTTTAATCTGGTAAAACTTCTATTAACATCAGTGCTTCCACTCATAGGGTGCATCTACACTTGTAAATTAAGACGACTTAAGGAAAATTAAGTCGACTTTATTAAACCTCCTTTAAAGTTGAATTTAGGCTTAAGTTGACTTTCTAAAGTTGACTTAACCCAGTGTAGACCTGGAGTAGCCCTAAGTGGACTTAGAGTTGACTTAGGGCTCTCCAGGACTCTCACACTGCCCTCCCTGCTGGGGGGGTGGGCATAGGGGGAGCCTGGCATGCCCCCCCACAGAGCAGGGCAGAGCCCTGTCCCCCTATGCCCTGCCAGGGTCCTTTTCACCCTTTGCCCCATTGTACCTAGGTACAATGGGGCAAAGGCTGAGCCCCCTGGCAATTGGGAAGGGGTGCCCCCCTGCCACCGTGGATCTCTCCCAGGTCCACCTAGCCCCTGGTAGTTGACCTAGGCATCCAGTGTGGATGCTCTAGGTCGACTTTGTAAGTTCCCCCCCTAAGTCGACTTAATTTTATAGTGTGGACTTGCTAAGTCGAGTCGACCTAAATTACCAAGTGTAGACATAACCATAGATATTAACATGTGCTCAATAACTATACACTTCATACTTAAATATCTGAGTCATTTGATCCAGGACTACACATTTTATATGCATTGGCACACAGACTACATTTTCTGACATCTTCGGAGCAGTGCTGATCACACAGATGGCGCCATTGAATAATACAGATCATGATATTAATTGTTGATTTTATGGACTCTGTGATATTTCTGTTCTTTGTTCTAGACTTGGCTAGAACACAGCTGAAACCTTAAGAATTTGAGGCATAAACATATCTGATAGTCATAGGACACTTTCTCATTCCTTCCTTTTCTCAAACGCAGAACAAAAAATGACAAAACAAAATGGGTTTCAGATAAAATGTAAAATTTCATAGCAGACATTGTTCTATAATCCAGGATGGGACAGAACCTGCCATCCCTTGGGAGCTAAATATCTCATTTCATATGACTCTCATTCTTTATCCTTCCAGACCTCTGTGCTGCTGTTCATGCTGACAACCCTGACATCCTACCCAAATGCCTAGATATCTTTGAAAACCTGACCCTTAACCTTTATGTGCCCCAGTTTTCCATCTGAACAGTGCAGAGAGCAGCACGGTTCTACCTCACAGAAGGGCTGTGAGGAAAAACAGGTTAAACATTGTGAGGCATTCACATACTACAGTGATAGGGCCATAAACAGAAAGGAAACTTATACCACTGCAATCCTTTCCCTTAGTTTTGGTCCCTTCTTTTCACCTACCCCCCTCACATCTCCTCCTTTTCTGAATGTAACTGGGGTTGAGAGAGCTTGGCTGTATTTCTTCTGAGTCCCCTACGTTCTTTCTTCAATATATAGTCCTTTCTTATCTTAATCACTTTGCCTCTGTTTCAGAGTAGCCATGATAGTCTATTGCAGCAAAACAAATAAGGAGTCCTGTGGTTCTTTTAGGATATGTCTATACTGGCAATTTAAGTCAAATTAAGGAAGCTTAAGTTCACTTAAATTAAGTTGCGTCCACACCTGGTTTTCATTAAGTCGACTTAAGCAGTTCCTTAAGTAGACTTAATTATTACTACTCTTTAGGTCGACTTAACAATTAAGTCGATTTGTTACACCGACCTAAAGATGGTGAGGCTGCCCTAGGTCGACTTGTTGTATAAGTCGACCTAGGCCGTGGTCCCGGAGAGAGGGAAGCCAGGCTCCTCTCTGCCCGGGACCCGCAGCTCTGTTCTCCCTGGGATCCCGGCAAGAAGGGAGGGGCGGCTCCTTTCTCACCGTGACCCCTGCGGGTCCAGCAAGCAGAGACCTCCGGGACTCTCTTCTGGCAGGGACCCGTTCTAGCTGTGACTCGAGTGGGTCCCAGCCAGAAGGGAGCCCTGTGCTCTCTTCTCTCCCCGGACCCACAGGGGTCCGGGCACAAAGAGAGCAGCGCTCCCTGGACAGGGGATCCCTGGAGGTTCCCCTGTCCGCTGGAGCTCCGGGCCGGCAATTGCTGGCACTCCAGCCAACAGGGGATTCCCCGGAGGGTTCCCTGTCAGCTGGAGCGCTGGCAGCTTCCTTCTTTCCCGGACCCACGGGGGTATGGAGAGAAGGGAGTGGGGCTCCCAGCAAGAAGACTAACAAATGTATTGATCCCATGAGCGTTCGTGGATGTAATCCCACTTCATCCAATACATGAAATGAAAACTGTATCTTGTTAGGTGTGTATATACATGCAGATTTGAATTGACCGTGTGACTTAACCTTCTCACGAAAGCTCATGGGATCAACAAATTCGTTGGTCTTTAAAAGGCTCACAGGATTCCTTGTTTGTTCTGCCTCTGTAAACAAAATACTGATTCCCTGCCTACGGGCCATAAACTGGGAGCAGCACCTCTCCTCTGCAGAACTCCCATTCCACACTCAGCTTGTGCTACAGTTAAGAGCTTTGCCTTGGGTTAGGTCATGTACTTTCAGAGCTGTACAAAACTCAGGTGAGGCAGAAGCCCCCCCTGACCCCACCAAGGTCATCACAATGCTCATCATAGTGTAGAGGTCCAGCTGTACCTGCAGCCTCCGCCTGATGCAAATCCAAAGCACCACTGCAATCATAAACTTCACTCTATCATTGACTCAGCTCACCCATGTTGTCATCATCTCCTGCAGAAACAGTCTCAGACAAAATTGCCCTGACTGTTCACATCAATTGCCTGCTGATTGTCCCACTAGCAGACAAAGCTAGCTCATTGCATGGGTATTTGCTTCACCTGGAGCACCCTTTTCCATCAGGTAATCAAATACACTAACACAGGTTCCACCAGTCTCTCACCCTGGTTGTGAGGGTCCTGACCCTGGGGATCACCACTAGCCCCCATATCCCCACTCTATCTGCCCTGCACAAGGTTTGATTCCCTCTCACCTCATCCCCAGCAAGATCAATCCAGAGGGAGAAGTGAAATTCTCCTCTGTTGGCTACTGCCGATAGCAGGAATAATCTGAAACCCAATCCCCTGCACCTCTACCCACAGCATAGCTGCTATAAAACTGGGCCACGCTCCTCCCCCCTCCTTATCTCTAGGCTGAATTTTGACTCCAGGCTGCCTCACCCATCAAATCCCCCTCTCTTTCTGGCGCTGCTACTCTTTGCCTGCCTCAGCCTACCCAGCCCAAACTAAGGGAAGGGAGAATCAACCTTCCCACCCCATTCTCACTATCCTGAGTTCACATGGAGCCATGCGGCGGTTCTATGAAGTCCTCTGTTCTCGGCATCTGCCTCAGCCTGCTCCCTGTGAAAGGGGGTTCACTGCACCACCTGCCCCTTTTAGATCCTTCTGCCTATCCCGATTCCAGAGGATGATACTGAATCAGTGTCGTCTCTTGTCCCCTTTTGCAGCCGTTTGACCCTCTCCAGTCGTAAAGCACTGTTTCCTTCATTCGAACAGCCAGACGAATCACCCCTCACCCCCATCCCACTAGAGTGCATGAGCTCATTACATTATTAACACTAATGTCTTATCTAAACTGTTCTCCCACCTCCTACTGAGTGTACTGCATTGCCCAATTGCTCCTACCTTTGAGACTATTTCTTAATAGCTAGCCTAAACGTTTTCTTCTTTAGCTTCAAGCCATTTCTTTTTGTTTTACTGTCCTTAGTGACTGTGAATAATTCCTTTCCTATGCGATTCCTTAAAAATCTTCACAGATGGTGGTGATATCTTCCTTTTCCTAGACCCCATAAACTTTCCTCCCTTTTTTTCTCATTATATGTTGTCTTCTCCCTGGGCTTGCATCATTTTCTTTGCCCTTTTTGTTTTCTCTCTGTTACGTTAATATTTTTCCTAGCCTGTGGGTCCCAGTAGTATATGAATTATTCTGCATGGCTGTGAAGATACCTCCCTAATTTATTTCCTCTCTCTAGGTGTATGGCTTTGCATAATTAATATTTAATCTAATGTTGTTACATATAGCTCTGTGTGTCTGATAATATCTCTTCGGTTTTGAATCACTTTAATGTTATGTATTTATAATTATAAAATTCCTCTAGCTTCAAATTACAGATTAGTGCTATCTGAATATCCTGGTGATGAATAACCAAAATTCCAAAGACAAAAAGTAATTTGGCTTGATATTTCAGTTGGGTATTTCTGTGTAGGTTTAGTTTCATGTTACAGTATTTTATGGCTTTTATTTGTACGGATATTTTGGTCTGAAGTGTTAAAAATTAATTTAATAATGATCAAATATTTTAATGTCTGTCTTGCCTGAAGGGTGGGAGAATGTCTTTTACATTTTTGTTACACTGCAGAAGGCAAGAATCAGATCTTCCTATTTACTGGAAAACACCTAGGCCACTTTGGGAAGCTATGAAAATAATTAATGATGAACACACACTAATGTGCACACTTTTTCAGATGTGGGGGGATTCATATTTTTTGAGATAGAAGTAAATTTTATTTCTCAATTTCTTTCAACTATCAATACAGATCATGATGGTAGTAATTCATTTTATTTTTATTTTTGTGCTCTCCTCTCATTGTGTGTCTTTTCCCCCCACCTTCCCTATGGTCCGCCTCCCCTGAGCTGTTCCTTCTCCACATGATGTCATCCCCTTGTTGACTCTGACACAACATATTCTGTCACCGGAACAGTTTTCTTGTAGTTGCATTAGGAAGAAGATGTAGGTTCTCTTATTCCCCACGTCAGCAACAGTTTGCTTCATTGGCAGAAAAACTGAGCAGTAGCAGAGCTGCGATGACTGTCAGCATGGTGGATTCTTGCTCCTTTTCCCTTTACAGGGTGTGTCACTGCAGACTTGTTGGAGGAGATGGGGTATTTCATTCCTAGCACATCACTAGCTAATCTGAGTGGGTTGGTAGGTGAGGTCCTAATTCTTAATGTTTGGTTTCCTTTTGCAGTACTGTTGGCCCTCATATGATAGGCCAAGAAGGCTATATTGGGATCTAGATCTAGATTAGATTTAGGTACAATTTGGGATTTGAGACAAAACCTGGATTATAGTTGTACTCTTCATGTTGGAAATATCACGCTGTCAGCTGGTATTGGGAGATTTCCAGTGATTGCTAGACTGGAACTAGATAACATGCATTTTGCATGGCTGGATCCAAGCAGATACAAATCTATATAGCTAGGTTCTGCTAAAGGGATTCAAATCATAATCAATGAAGAATTAGAAAGGATTCAGAGTTGAGGTTCCAGACCTGACCAAATCATTGAAAAGGCCATTAATTCAGTTAAAATCATCAGTGTCTTATACTGCAGCTGCAGGATCTTTCTAACCACATTGACATCAAAGTCCATCCCTCAGTTTCTTTGTTAAGATTGCCTGCGGGCCTTCTTTTGGCTTTCTCTTGGCGGTGCATTGTGCAACCATGTGATTAGTTCAAGATCAGACTGTGCCCTTTGCCAGGGTTGTCCACACTGGCAGAGCCTGGGAATTAGCTTGTGCGTGAGAGAGCATCTCGTGGAATTTTTAAATGACCCATTTTGACATTCAGAATGTATTGACATATTCCAATAAGAGCTATATTCAGTTCTCCTTCAGTGCACAATGGATTGCCTAATATGGAGACTGAAGATAATAGGTTAGGATAGTAATGGAGGAGGGAATGCTAGATACTGGAAGATCTTCCTCCAAAATGGAAATGAATTAGTAATTCTTTTTTGAGTGCTTGCTTATGTCGATTCCATTAGGTACATGTGTACCACTTGCACAGTTGCCAGAAGGTTTTCCCCCAGTGGTACCTGTAGGGTCAACTCTGGAGCCCCATAGAGCCATGCCAACCGGGTGCACTATATAGGGGTCTGCCAATCCCTGCCTCTGCAGTTCTTCCTTATAGCCAGTGACAGTCAGCAGGAATCTGTTGCCCCTTGCTCCTTAAGGGTACTTCCTCCAGTGTTATCCACTCTGTTCTTGTAAACAGTTAAAATAAGTGTTATGCATTAGGTGTTAAGTACTTAGAATGAAGTAGTTATACTAAGTAGATCCCCTTAAGGGATCATTACTCTTCTCCAGGGATTGGGGCATGCCTGGGTCACCTGATTGAAACCATGACCCACACACTATGTGCCTTATGTATCTTGTCAAGAAACTCCAGAGGGACCGATGCACTCTATCCCTCTCTGAGTTCATCGGAGCCAAGACCCAACGTGAGCGCATCAATCAGGAGCACACCTGCATCCATTCAGGATCCAGTACCGAATAAGGACTCCTTCACAAAAGATAGAATTTATAAGGGAACTTGAGCCAAGCTAATGCCTTCCTTCCAGAGTCATGGTTCCAAACCACATGCTCCATCATAGAAGAATGGAAATGACACTGTCAGAAACTGCCTGAGACTGTTGGGCCACTTAATAGCTTGTATTTATTGGGTTTAACATGCCAGATTGTGTCTCGGATCTCTGCAGGCATGGCTCACCTCAATTTAAGAACCATTTTGGGATTGCATAGACAAAATAATATCAGTCCTAATGACAGTGTTGGAGATGCTCCACTGGTATCTAACCAGTGCTCAGTCTGTTCAGAAGTCCCATTCTCAGGCCCATCTCCCACCCTGACCCTGGTGACTGATGCTTCAGACAGATTGGGAAGCTCATCTAAACCACCTCATGACCCAAGGTCTGTGATCACAAGAAGATCTTGCTGCCTACATCAGTGTGAGAGAGGTCAGAGCAGTGTCAAGCCTCCTGTGCTCATCTGAAAGGAAAAAGAACAGACAACTCAACAGTGATGTTTTATATAAACTGACAGTGTGTGCTTTCTTTTCTCTTCTGTGTCAGGAAGCCCTTGATCTTTGGCACTTCTGCATAACTCACACAATACATATAGAAGCCTTGCACTAGCTGGGATCTCAGAACTTGTTGGTGGATTACTTCAGCAGATTGATACCTGCCCACGAATTGTCTCTCTGCCTAGATGCGGTGAACAGCATCTTCCAGAGGTGAGGGATTCCCCAGATATTCCTATGCACAATGGAATTCAACAGGAAGTACACACAGCTCTGCTCATTCCAGAATTTCAGGCCAGGGTCAATGGTGCATACCTTCCTCATCCCATGGATACAGCATCTGCTCTTTGCATTTCCCTCTACCTCTGGTCCACAAAATTCTTCTAAAGGTCAAGAGAGACAAATCTACAATAATGTTGGTGGCCCCAGCTTGACTGCACCAATGTTGGAACACCATGCTTCTTGAGTTATTAGTAGAGACCTTTATCATCCTTCCACTAGTGCCAGACCTGATCACTGAGGATCACAGCCACCACTGTCATCTGAATTTACATTCCATATACCTTACAGTCTGGAAGCTCTGTGACTGTACCTCCAGGAACTGGAATTTTCAGAACAAGTCAAAGAGATCCTCCTGTGAAGTAGAAAAGGATCCACTAGAGCTACATACTTAGCAAAACCGAAGAGGTTGTCTATCTTGTCCATGCAGAAAGTCACTTCTTTGGAGAAGTTATCTATGTCTCTTATCTTGGACTACCTATTACACCTTAATCATCAAGGTCTTTCCATGTCTTCAATTAAAGTCCACTTGGCCATAAACACAGCCTTTCATCCATGGGTGGTTGGCCACTCAGTCTTCGCAAATCATAGAGTAGTTTGCTTCTTCAAAGATCTCAACAAATGTTTTCCTCAAATACACCAACTGGTTCCTCAATGTGACCTTAACTTAGTACTATCAGCATGGTGAAACCACCATTTGAGCCATTAACATGCTCCCTCCTATACTGGATTTGGAATGTAGTCTTCCTAGTGGCCATAATGTTGGCCAGAAGGGTTTCAAAACTCAAAGCCCTGACATCAGAGCCTCCTTAAACAGTCTTTTCAAAGACTAGGTTTGTCTGCAATTGCATCCATCCTTCCCACTCAAACCAAGACATTTTTTTTCCTGGCATTTTACACCAAACCACATGCTAGCTGCCAGGAATAGAGGCTCCACTTCTGGATGTCTTAAAGGCATTAGCATCCTTTGTTGAGAGGACAAAACCATTTAGGAAGCCATCTCAACTCTTTGTCATAGGAGCAGACAGAATGAAGGGCCTCCCAGTCTCCTCCCAAAGGATCTCATCATGAATTACATCATGTGTCAAGCAAGGCCTGTTATGACATGGCAAAGGTACCAGCTCCAGCATTGCAGACCATTCTGTAAGAGCCCACACGACCTTGATAGCTTTCCTAGCACAATTCTTGATCCAGGACATCTTTAGGGTAGCAATGTGGGTATCCATCCACACCTTTTTGGTGTACTACTACACCATTATCCATCAAGCCAAAGATCATGCAGCAGTTGGTAAAATAGTTCTACTATATGTAAGCCATTGAAATCTGAAACTGCCTCCTAAGGAGCCGCTTGGGAGTCACCTAATTGGAATTGGCACAATCAAACACTTGAAGAAGAAAAGATGGTTACTGATCTTTTGTAATTGTTGTTCTTCAAGATGTGTTGCTTATGTCCATTCCAAGATCCACCCACCCACCCCTCTGTTGGAGTCTGCTGACAAGAAGGAACTGAAGAGGAAGGGCCCTATATAGGGGTCCGTGAAGGTGTGACTCTAAGGGGCTCAAGAGCCAGCCCTGTGGATACCAGTGGGAGGACCCTTCTGGCGACTGTGCATGCGGCGTGCACACGCCTAATTGGAATGGACATAAGCAACACATCTTGAAGAAAAGCAGTTATAAAAGGTCAGTAACCATCTTTTTCTGCCTGTGGCTTGTCCTTCTCGCTTTCTTAAAATTAATACTAATGGCTGAACTACTGTGGAGTGACAATGGCTATTGCTCAAGTACAATAACTTTTTTCAGTTTTTAAGAATCTTAATATATCAACTTGTATTAGCACGGATAAAGGCTATAAACCAAGGCCTAAGATGATATATTTTATGAAGTATCCCATCAAATATACATACAAGAAAATACACCTTAAATGACAAATCAAGAACTGAACAAAAAAGGAAAGTCAGTCACCTAATAAAGACAGATAGAGCTGAAATATATGGGGATATTCTACTGTGGTCTCCTAGAATGGAGGGTGCTATGTAGGTCTCTAGAGTCCGTGACATCCTGGTCCAGTAGGGTAGAAATTATACATGAGCTTCATTTAAATGAACAGAAGACCTATTAGCTCAAGGCAAAACTAAAAGAACAATCAGTATAGTAGCTGTGTGTTGTTTTTATAATAAATTTAGTTTATTTTACACTAGTCTTTCATTTTCAATTTTCAACATGCCACAAACTTTTGAATTCACAACACATAACTCTATTGTAGAAGGTATCAGAGGGAAGTTGTAGGTTTTGAGATGTTGGGGGAGTTGGAGCTTCTACAACCTGGAGAGGCATAAGAGACAGTTTGGAAGAAGCACATTGGCTTCATATTTCTACTGAAATGGTGAGCAATGCAACAGTTAATGTTGACAATTTAAATTGGCCACTTTAGGTTTCTGGGTCTGCCAGGTGCCACATATCTTACATATTACATCAGGCAGCTCTGTGATGCGTTCTTGGAGCTTAGCTGGATTCTCATATAGCCAGCTGGACTTCCAAGATAGTCCCACAGATGGTTTTTTCCAGTTGTAGGGAGCTGGTGTCCTGCCAGCTCTACAGGCAGCAAGGTAGAAATTTTGCTTCTTCACTCAGTGCCAGTACTATACCGAGGGTTTCTGGTGCTCTGTGGTCAATCCTACATTCGTACCCTCTCCCAGGCCTCCCACACAAGGCAGGAGGGGTCCCAGCGCTTCCCTCAGCTGCCCTGGTGAGTGGAGTCTGTACCTGCGGAGTGGGGAGCCAGAGGCTTGGGGGGTGAAAATTCAGTCTTGGCTGCTCTGGCTTCCCCTTCCCGCACTTATCCAGCATGTGGTGCCTGCCTCTCCTGCTGCAACCCAGCGCTGGCTCCAGTGAAGCAGCCTCACACCCAACCTGCAGGGGGAGTTGGGTCAGCCTTTGAAGATGTGCATGAAGGGGGACACCCCCCCACCCCCGAAGGGCCAGGCTGAACAGCCTCCTGCCCCTGCACTTACCTGCCTTTCTATCCCTGCAGCCTGGCACCTCAGACACCTTGGGGCAGCCTCACCCACCCAGCCTGGGGAAGAAGGCTGAGTTGGCCCTTCACAATGCATAGGAAGGGAAGTACTAATAGGCACCCTTCAGCAATTCCTGAGTCCCACCACCCCGACCTGTTCACTCCCGCCCCCCCAATTACCTGCCACATCAGCCCAGAACCTGTCTAAAGTCCCTCCCCCCTGGGTTTGGCCTCCTCCCCTCAATATGCCACTGCTCACTGCTCTCCCTGAGGGATCCAACAGGAAAGGAATGGCTGGTAGGGACAAACATCTAAGAGTCTATTATTGACCCCAGCTAACCTCTTCTCAACCTCCCTTAATCCCAAACACTTGCTAACCCCTCATTATCCCCACCCCTGATACACCTCTCCAAACAACACATACTTACCCCCGCTTCCAGATCCACTGTCTCACCCATCCTAGAAATATGCAAGCATTCACCTACCTAAATTCTGATCCCCAGATACTCTCCAATACATACCTACCCCATTCACAGCTACCAAGTTTTTTGTAGCTCCACTGGTTGGTCAGTATGAATGAGGGAAATTAGTGACTCTCATCTGTTAAGAATGTCATACATATTGCTGCACAAAACTTGGAATCTATAGGTTTCAGCAGGCTGAGAAGAAGACTCTTATTTTTCAGGAAGACAGTACTTCATCTGTTCATCCTGGTTCATATTTTGAAGGTTCTCCTCAGAACTCTGTGTGCTAAAAATGCATTTTTAAAATGACTTCTCAGGTTGTGTGCGACAAATCAGAGCCATGGAGCAAGCAGCAGATTAGGGATGTGAAATACGTGAAACTCTGAATGTGTTTGTATACGATAGCCTGAATAAGTAACCTTACATGTTTTAGCTGTTGTGATTTATTGTGCCAACTGTATCTCTTGTGATGCATTTGGATTATTGGATACTGCAGCACCACTGAACTCAGAAAGATTCCTGCATCACTAACTAAGGGTATCTTTCTAATTATCTGTAATACTTTGAGAAGCATTTGGTAAGGCTAAACACTGTTTTGTTTTTGTTTTTACTAGATTAGGTATTTGATAATCATATGATAGACTTATTTTACTGGTTGCAGATACCAGACATTTCCAGAAGGATTTTTTTTTAATGCTGCACTTTCCCTTTTGCATACACAAAACCAAACACATCAAAACGCAAAGTATTACTTAAAATGTTTTTTTGTCTAACAGCTGAATCTCTTAATTTTACCCTGTTTTGTCTAAATACCTATACAGTGCTTTCGAAAGTATTTCTTCTTATCATCATATAATACCAGTTATACATGCGCATGTTAGGGAAAACAGACTTCTGTGTGCTGTAGGCATAATGGGGTACTTAATGATTGGAATACCAGTTCTTCAAAGTGTCATACCAGTACCCGGAGCAGCATCTGACATGACATTTTGCCTCATATAGTAGTAGGTACATGCAATAGTATTAAATAGTTATAGCCTCCGTGTTAGTCTGCACAATGAAGATTCTCATTTGGGAATTCAAGTCATTCTTACAGTTATTTGGACATAAAATACTTTGTGATCTGTATGTTTTTTATTACCTGTATTCACACCCAGACTGCTTGCCAATAGTTATCACCTATTAGAAGATAATATGTTCTGTCTATTCCTGTCTATTTGTACTGTTGTCACACAAAATTATGCATTTGTAGTGAGAGAATAAGATTTTATCAGTGCCATGACCAATGCCAATAATGAACACACTGATATAGCCAGTGGCAAGGATCCAGCTTATTTAAGATGGTTTATATCTCCACAGCAAAGTCTATCATTTACAATTCTCATTTGTGCTTACTTTAGAATGGTCAAACTTTTTTTGTTTTGTTTTTGTTTTTACTTTATTTACTCAGCCACTGTATTTGTGAATTTATGGGTTCTCATCTACATTCATTAAACAGTTATTAAGTCATTACATATACCTTTACATGTCTATATATAAACACACACAAAAAGGGAGGTAAATATTCCCTGTGGCTGAGGGTAGCTCTAAGGTTTTCTGAAAGTATTATGTGCTGATTTGAAATGTGTTATAGTTCACTGAAGTTTTAATACTATTGTTATATAAAAGGATCAGCCTGTCTTACTTTTCATTTTTACAGGGATATTCCCAGAATACCTGACAGTACTCATGCACAGCTGGAGTCCAGTAAGTTTCATATTCTGGGTAGGAAAAACTTAAATTTCCTTTATGTGAACACAAATTGAAAAGATGTCTATTTTCAGTGTAACTCTTGTTTCTATCTGTGTCTCTCTATGTATCTGTCTCATCTACCTATTTTATATATCTATCATCTCTCATTGTTTAATAATGAACTGACAAAAGTCAGGAAATTTGAATTTAAGGTAGACATTCTGTTATAAACTCATGGTGCTTTTTATAAAAAAGAAAGGAAAAACACAGTGGTAAATAGTGTGCATAAAGAGTTGAATGTCAATTCTAATATTTAATTTCCTGTCCAAAGCTGTTTTGCATTTCAACTGTAAACTTATTAAACAAAATAATTTTGATGAAATATTTGTTATTGGGAGCCTCGGAGATAGATATTTTAAACCAGCACACTTCGTTTTATTTATGCCATTCAATATAACTGACCAAACCAGTATTTTTGGGGAAAAAATAAATTCTGCCTTATCTTAGACCTTGTGGGTCAGATATTAGCTGGAGTTATATTTTCATGTGGTTTTACTATGCTGTTATAATAAACACTACTACTTAAAGTTGTAGCACACATTTAATTGTAGTAATGTGAACAAGTGTCTACAAATTCTTCACTGATGACCCAAGCCTTCCAATAAAATCCATTATATTTTTTGCAAGATGTGGGATATTAATATTCAGTATTCTGTATTTTATAACAACATGGATATTCTCCTCTTACTCTACTTGTAACATCACAAACATGTTATCTCTCACTTTGCAGACGTCCTTGCAGCCTCCTGATTAGAATCATCAAACTCTAGCATCTGCACCCTGATATTTTTATAAAATTTGTAAAAATATTTAGTCTGATTCTAATAGGAGCTGAGCATCTTGTACAATACACTAAGTGCCCTCAGTTCCTGGTGAAGTCAGTGGGAATTGAGGCTGCTCCACATATAAGCATAATGCACAGTCATAAGTAGTGGAATTTGCTATTTACACCAGGTGCTTGACAAGGCTTTTCATGGCTTACTTTTTATTAAATTTTGTTTTTCCCCTTGTGAGCTATTTGATCATTCTGAACACATGAAAATAAGGTTCCAGTTTTCACTACGCATGCTCATTGTATATGTGGCTGTAATTATGTACTGTAATATGTCAAAAATAATTGTTTCACAGAACTTTGAGCCTATAAAGCACAAAACCGGTGCTAATTGTTACTATTTATAAATTATATTTATATGTAATTTCAGGTTCCAGTTCATTTGAATCTCAAAAAATGGATCGACCGTCTATTTCAGTGACTTCTCCCATGAGTCCTGGCATGTTGAGGGATGTTCCACAGTTCTTGTCTGGACAACTTTCAGTATGTAAACATTTGTTTAGTTCTCTCATGTTGCTTTTTATAGTGTATACAGTTTTTATACAAGATACCAGCTAGCTATAAAATAAAGTTCTGGTTAGAATCTAATTCTCTTCTTTAGTGCCATGTGTCTCAGTACAGGCAAGCCACACTTTTTAAATGCAGACTTTTCATCATCTGCTGGGAATTCATATATATCCAACAAGTTATCAAAGTGATATTCTGAAATGTATGGAGACAAAATTTTTAAAGTGCCTGAATCTAGCCTCCAGCTGTATTTGTGCAATTGAGTGCACACATTTTTGAGCAATAATTCCTGCCCGTGCATTTGACAGATTTCTGCCCCCACTCCACCTCCCCCCTCCCCCATACATGTATGTTAATACTTAGAAAAGCCAAACACAGGTACATATGCCTATACTCAGCTAGTATTCACTCTTCGAAAATTTTGGCTCAGGTTCTCAACAATGTAAGGAGTATTGTTCTCTCATTGTGCTCACTTTCATTTCCCCCATCCTCACTGTGACCAAAGCTCATCTAAAGAATCCACAGATACATCCTCTGAAATGATGGTTTTTGGACTAACCTAACCTATAGGTTTTGGGGCTTTTAATACTTTCATAGGACATTTAGAACTGTAGGGTGGGATTTTCAAAAGTGCTCAGTGATGGCCGAACTCGTTGCCCATTGGAGTTAATGGTGAAGCTACTGATGATTGCAGTGGGAACAGAGTTAGAACAGTGTTGAGCATTTCTGGAAATCCTACATTTATATTCTTTAAAATGTTTATAGATAGATGATCACTGTAATTTGAAAACACATACAGAACCTAAAGAATATGTTCATAAAACTCTCACAACTGATGCAAAGGTATGGAGAGATGAGGTGAATGAATATATTTCCAGTGTGGTTATTAATCTTTTCTGCTACTCTTTAGTTCTGGATGAGACATTATTTGTTTTGCTCATCAGTCCAACCATCTATAACTATTTTTCTTTAATTTCCTGTACTTCTTTGCTGTTGAACTACTCTGCAAGACTGTATTGCTATGTCTACACTTGTTAATTTAAGTCGACTTTAACCAAGTCAACTTAACTAAGTTGACTTTAAGTCAACTTAGTTAAGTCGACTTAGTGTGTCTACACTTAAAATTAAATTCGACTTAAAGGGGAACTTAAAAAGTCGACCTAGAGCATCCACACTGGGGACAGGGGGGGCACCCCTTGCCCAATGCCAAGGGGCTCAGCCTTTGCCCCATTGTATCTAGGTACAATGGGACAAAGGGGGACAGGGACCCTGGCAGGGCACGTGGGCAGGGCTCTGCCCTGCCCTGTGGGGGGGGGATGCCAGGCTTCCCCTGTGCTCTCCCCGGCAGGGAGGGCATTGGTGTAGCCCTGGGGTAGCCCTAAGTTGACTTAGGGCTACCCCACGTCTACCCTGGCTTAAATCAACTCTAGGGAGTCAATTTAAACCTTAGGTCTAATAGAAAAGGCTGCTTTAGTCGACTTAAGGAAACTGTAGTGTAGACACAGGGTAAATTAAGTCGACTTAAGCAAGCTTAAGTCGACTTAATTTACCAGTGTAGACGACGCCTATTATTTGGATAAGTGAGATTTAGATAGCCTCAATGTAGAGGGACAAATAAATATAGAGATTGCAAAGCTCTTTGCACTAATTTAAAATAAAAGAACAAGGGGACAAACTTGGGCTATCAAAGAAACAAACATGAAACTTTCTTTATTTAAGGATTAATATATAGAATAACTTTTCAAGCACTGCAAAATATAATAAAAAAACTTTAAAAAAAGATTTAGCCAATTATATTCAGAAAAGAAAAAATGTTTTGGGCATGGCTAGAGCCTCAAAGCAGGGCACAAACCAAGAGTGACTTCTGGGTTTTCCTAATTTCAGAATCCCTCTCCCTTTGCTCTCTGTATCTAAATATAAAATTGGCACAGGGTTAAATTGAGATTTTTTCAAGAGAAGAGAGTAATACGATTTATTCTCCAGATTGATGTCACACTTTGAGATAATGAAGGGCCAGGATGTTTATGAACTAATATTAGGGGATTTAGAGCTAAGGTCTGACTTAATCACTGCAACTGCAGAAATCACTGTAAGAAAAATAAACGCCAAAAAGTCATGTTACTCAGGATCAACATTGACTTTCTTTTTAATGAATTTTATTTTCAATATCTACATTTAAATGTTTTGATCATTTTAGTTCTTTTTAATATTTTCTTTTTAAAATGTCTTCTCCCCAAAGAAAACCAAATGGAATTAGGAAGAATTCAAAGAGATCATCAGCACCTTTGCCCTATTTGGGCTCGCTGATATGCTATCAGTGCATCAAGCACAAATGAAGTTTCTCTCACAAATGTTTTCCTACAGCCTTTTCTGGAATCCCTTAATTCTCTCTCCTTTGGGACACCAAACCCTTTGAATCGCACAAAGTCTTCTTTCATTTCTTTGGTTTTCATCCATAAGTTTAGTTGTTTTTTCTTTGACTACCCATAAGCTGTTTCCCTGTTTTAATCAATAAAGCAGCTGAGTTCAGCGTATGAACATCCATGACTCCTGGTAACTGACAAGAACCTGCAGGTGTTCAGTATTTCTACATACCAATCTCTGTCTCTCAAGTTAGTGGACACTTCTGAAAATTTAAGCAATTATCTTTTTGCCACCAGCAGAAGGAAAGTTAAGGAAGATGATGAGTAGGACATTTAATATTTCTTCAAATTTCCCTCTGCATACCTGAAAGTACTTATACCCCTCATTTTCCTTTCCTTCCAAGAGATGTAAGCAGAGTACATCTATCCATAAAGGATTCTGGGCAGCCATGACTCCTATCATCCGGTATTGGCAGAGCTCACTTCCTAATACCTGCACAGCCCTCTTACTGTTGCAGCTGTCTCCGGGGCCCTAAGTTCAGTGATTACTGTAGCGGGTCGTGCTAGTCCCTGTTTCTTGGAACACAGGGATTTCTTTCCATGAAAGGAAGGAGGTGTGGCACTTACCAGATAGCTGTCCTACTCTGGAATAGAGCTGGTCGAAAATTTTCAGGTGAAAAAACGTTCCCAGAAAAAAAATGAGGTTTCATTAGAAATGAAATATTTTATGGAAAAGTTTCACTTTTAAGAGAGAATTTTTTTACAGGAAATACAAGTTATTTTTACTTTGAATTGACTTTTTAATTTAGTTTTGTTTTCTGAAAACTAAAATTTTGTAAATGTCAACATTTGGAATTTTGTTTTTTTCCCTTCCGTCTCTTTTGTGTCCTTTTCTCATTGAAAGTGATGCTATCAACTGGGATTTCCCCTTACACGTACTTTTTCTTTTTTGCTTTTTTCATTGTTCTTTTTTCCACTGTAACTTTCCAAAATTTACTCAATTTTGGAAATGTGACAGAGCGGCAAAAAGAGAAATGAGACACTCTAACTTGATTTGTCAGAAGTTGTAGAAAAGCTTTGATCAGTTAGAGAGTTGGAGTCTTTCTTTCTTTCTTTCTTTCTTTGACATATGCAGTGTTGTAGCCATATTGGTCCTAAGATTTTACAGCGATAAAGTGGGTGAAGTAATATCTTTTATTGGACCAACTTTTCTCACCAATAGAAGTTGGTTCAATAAAAGATATTACCTTATCCCCTTTGTCTATTTTTTCTTCTGTGATTTTTTTTCAGAGTTGGAGCAAGTGGCAACAAAATTCAAATTTTTGAAATTTTGATAATATATCTCCCATTATTTTGAAAAAAATGGAAGATTGTTCCATTTTAAATCCTGAAAAATGGAAGTAACTTCATTTTTTTTTTAATTATTTTTTCTATTTTTTTAATCAGCTGTGTGCTGACGATCTAAAGACTGATGAGCAGCTATCTGGCTCCTCTGAGAAGAGACTAAGATCTTGGAGAGGGCAGGAAAGACTAAGACTCCAAAAGCAGTTTGGTATGGTGTCTGGTTGGAAAGGAAAATACTGCAGAATGCTTGGCCTAGATGGAAAGGAGGATGCATGAAGATGTTGTTAGAGAAGTGAGGTTTGTGAGCGGAATGTGGGGGTGGATAGGTACAAGGTATAATGCGTGTCCAGATGGTAGAGAAGGTGTAAGAGAAAGGGGTGAAAGCTTCCTGTTTGCTCTCAGGAAATTCTGGGAGAATGTAGTAGGCTGCCTCGCCTCCCACACCAGTAGACACTATATATATATATATATGTTTTTAAAGCTCTGTTATTAGTATTTTGGGACTACATTACATATTTTTGCTATCTTAAGGCTGGTTTATTCCCTACCCTTCCAGCAAAATTGCTCATAAGAGGACATATTAAACCACCTCCAATATAGCAAAAGTATTGATATAGGGTGGATTTCCTGCATGCTACTATATATATATTGACAGTCTTATGGACAGGATTTCATTTCCCTCATATATACTTTGGCTATGCCTGAGGTTGTCTTCCTGCATGCTTCTATGTGTACAGTGTTTTTAAAATGCTGAGAGTGAAATCTTGTGTGCCCTCACATGTATTTTGGCATTAGTGTGAGTGAGATTTTGTGTATAAGTTTGTGTAGGTGAGCAATGCTAAAAGTTTGGAGGTTTATTTTGGCCTTGGAACTATAAACCCAAACAAGGCTGCCCAAGCCAATAACTTGCTATATTCCTTAACCAAAATGTTCAGAATTAGGTAACTAAAGGTAGGTGCTCAAGATTTTAAAAAAGGGTGAGCATCCTCAGTTCTGATTGAAGTTAATAAAAACTCTGACTACTTGACGCCTTAGATAAAGGGCCCAATTTATTTAGGTGTCTAAATGTGGACTTAGTTTCCTAACTTTATATATTTAAATTTGCCACTAATGCATTAATTCCAAAACAAAAGTAAGAAAATCTTTAGTCTCTATGTTTTTGGAGGAATGGGGAATGTGTTGGTAGTGTCTAATG
>ML685784.1:559794-654088 GCA_007922175.1 Pelusios castaneus
TGTAGAGGGACAAATAAATATAGAGATTGCAAAGCTCTTTGCACTAATTTAAAATAAAAGAACAAGGGGACAAACTTGGGCTATCAAAGAAACAAACATGAAACTTTCTTTATTTAAGGATTAATATATAGAATAACTTTTCAAGCACTGCAAAATATAATAAAAAAACTTTAAAAAAAGATTTAGCCAATTATATTCAGAAAAGAAAAAATGTTTTGGGCATGGCTAGAGCCTCAAAGCAGGGCACAAACCAAGAGTGACTTCTGGGCTTTCCTAATTTCAGAATCCCTCTCCCTTTGCTCTCTGTATCTAAATATAAAATTGGCACAGGGTTAAATTGAGATTTTTCAAGAGAAGAGAGTAATACGATTTATTCTCCAGATTGATGTCACACTTTGAGACAATGAAGGGCCAGGATGTTTATGAACTAATATTAGGGGATTTAGAGCTAAGGTCTGACTTAATCACTGCAACTGCAGAAATCACTGTAAGAAAAATAAACGCCAAAAAGTCATGTTACTCAGGATCAACATTGACTTTCTTTTTAATGAATTTTATTTTCAATATCTACATTTAAATGTTTTGATCATTTTAGTTCTTTTTAATATTTTCTTTTTAAAATGTCTTCTCCCCAAAGAAAACCAAATGGAATTAGGAAGAATTCAAAGAGATCATCAGCACCTTTGCCCTATTTGGGCTCGCTGATATGCTATCAGTGCATCAAGCACAAATGAAGTTTCTCTCACAAATGTTTTCATACAGCCTTTTCTGGAATCCCTTAATTCTCTCTCCTTTGGGACACCAAACCCTTTGAATCGCACAAAGTCTTCTTTCATTTCTTTGGTTTTCATCCATAAGTTTAGTTGTTTTTTCTTTGACTACCCATAAGCTGTTTCCCTGTTTTAATCAATAAAGCAGCTGAGTTCAGCGTATGAACATCCATGACTCCTGGTAACTGACAAGAACCTGCAGGTGTTCAGTATTTCTACATACCAATCTCTGTCTCTCAAGTTAGTGGACACTTCTGAAAATTTAAGCAATTATCTTTTTGCCACCAGCAGAAGGAAAGTTAAGGAAGATGATGAGTAGGACATTTAATATTTCTTCAAATTTCCCTCTGCATACCTGAAAGTACTTATACCCCTCATTTTCCTTTCCTTCCAAGAGATGTAAGCAGAGTACATCTATCCATAAAGGATTCTGGGCAGCCATGACTCCTATCATCCGGTATTGGCAGAGCTCACTTCCTAATACCTGCACAGCCCTCTTACTGTTGCAGCTGTCTCCGGGGCCCTAAGTTCAGTGATTACTGTAGCGGGTCGTGCTAGTCCCTGTTTCTTGGAACACAGGGATTTCTTTCCATGAAAGGAAGGAGGTGTGGCACTTACCAGATAGCTGTCCTACTCTGGAATAGAGCTGGTCGAAAATTTTCAGGTGAAAAAACGTTCCCAGAAAAAAAATGAGGTTTCATTAGAAATGAAATATTTTATGGAAAAGTTTCACTTTTAAGAGAGAATTTTTTTACAGGAAATACAAGTTATTTTTACTTTGAATTGACTTTTTAATTTAGTTTTGTTTTCTGAAAACTAAAATTTTGTAAATGTCAAAATTTGGAATTTTGTTTTTTTCCCTTCCGTCTCTTTTGTGTCCTTTTCTCATTGAAAGTGATGCTATCAACTGGGATTTCCCCTTACACGTACTTTTTCTTTTTTGCTTTTTTCATTGTTCTTTTTTCCACTGTAACTTTCCAAAATTTACTCAATTTTGGAAATGTGACAGAGCGGCAAAAAGAGAAATGAGACACTTTAACTTGATTTGTCAGAAGTTGTAGAAAAGCTTTGATCAGTTAGAGAGTTGGAGTCTTTCTTTCTTTCTTTCTTTCTTTCTTTCTTTCTTTCTTTCTTTGACATATGCAGTGTTGTAGCCATATTGGTCCTAAGATTTTACAGCGATAAAGTGGGTGAAGTAATATCTTTTATTGGACCAACTTTTCTCACCAATAGAAGTTGGTTCAATAAAAGATATTACCTTATCCCCTTTGTCTATTTTTTCTTCTGTGATTTTTTTTCAGAGTTGGAGCAAGTGGCAACAAAATTCAAATTTTTGAAATTTTGATAATATATCTCCCATTATTTTGAAAAAAATGGAAGATTGTTCCATTTTAAATCCTGAAAAATGGAAGTAACTTCATTTTTTTTTTAATTATTTTTTCTATTTTTTTAATCAGCTGTGTGCTGACGATCTAAAGACTGATGAGCAGCTATCTGGCTCCTCTGAGAAGAGACTAAGATCTTGGAGAGGGCGGGAAAGACTAAGACTCCAAAAGCAGTTTGGTATGGTGTCTGGTTGGAAAGGAAAATACTGCAGAATGCTTGGCCTAGATGGAAAGGAGGATGCATGAAGATGTTGTTAGAGAAGTGAGGTTTGTGAGCGGAATGTGGGGGTGGATAGGTACAAGGTATAATGCGTGTCCAGATGGTAGAGAAGGTGTAAGAGAAAGGGGTGAAAGCTTCCTGTTTGCTCTCAGGAAATTCTGGGAGAATGTAGTAGGCTGCCTCGCCTCCCACACCAGTAGACACTATATATATATATATATATATATATATATATATATGTTTTTAAAGCTCTGTTATTAGTATTTTGGGACTACATTACATATTTTTGCTATCTTAAGGCTGGTTTATTCCCTACCCTTCCAGCAAAATTGCTCATAAGAGGACATATTAAACCACCTCCAATATAGCAAAAGTATTGATATAGGGTGAATTTCCTGCATGCTACTATATATATATTGACAGTCTTATGGACAGGATTTCATTTCCCTCATATATACTTTGGCTATGCCTGATGTTGTCTTCCTGCATGCTTCTATGTGTACAGTGTTTTTAAAATGCTGAGGGTGAAATCTTGTGTGCCCTCACATGTATTTTGGCATTAGTGTGAGTGAGATTTTGTGTATAAGTTTGTGTAGGTGAGCAGTGCTAAAAGTTTAGAGGTTTATTTTGGCCTTGGAACTATAAACCCAAACAAGGCTGCCCAAGCCAATAACTTGCTATATTCCTTAACCAAAATGTTCAGAATTAGGTAACTAAAGGTAGGTGCTCAAGATTTTAAAAAAGGGTGAGCATCCTCAGTTCTGATTGAAGATAATAAAAACTCTGACTACTTGACGCCTTAGATAAAGGGCCCAATTTATTTAGGTGTCTAAATGTGGACTTAGTTTCCTAACTTTATATATTTAAATTTGCCACTAATGCATTAATTCCAAAACAAAAGTAAGAAAATCTTTAGTCTCTATGTTTTTGGAGGAATGGGGAATGTGTTGGTAGTGTCTAATGGGTTGAGTCTCATTTCTCAAAAAGCGATAGAATTATTTTACCACTCTGAACGTGATGCGGCCATCCTATGTTTTGGGCTCCTTTTCCCTGTATATTCTTGTTCTCCCTCATTTTCTCTCATTGCAGTTAATGCCTCTATACTTCTTCTGCAACAGAAAAGACATGTTGTTTCCATTGAGTGATACAGTATAATTCCAGAAATGTCCATTAGAGAGTAATGGAATTTGTTACCAGCCTCCTTTTTTCATCAAAAGCTGAGGGAATCAACAAGGGTATGTCTACACTTACAAGTTATGTCGACTTAAGGAGGCTTAAGTCGACCTAAACAAGACCGCGTCCACACCGGGCTTTCCTTAAGTCGACTTAAGGAAAGGTTAAGTCGACTTAACACCTCATTTTAGGTCGACTTAATGCTTAAATCGACCTTATTAAGTTGACTTAAGAAAGTCAACTTAACTTTTCTAGTGTAGACATAGCCCAGGAGATCATCTTACTTAATAAAAATACTCCTCTCCCCATAAATATTTAACCATGTTCAAATGCATATTTCATTTAAGCTACTTCTGTGCTGTTGCACAAAAATTGTGTTACCATGTGCTAATTTATTTTCCATGTTTGCATAGGGATAGCCTCTTTGCAGGGAGTAGCATGTTGTAGTTATTGTTTTTATTATTATTTACTTTACTTGGTGCTTTCCTCTTTACATTTCACTTACTTGTTTTCCTTTCACTTTATTTGATCCCAAAATGCTGTATTATTTGAGCCTTGGTGTGGGTGCTGAAATTATGGATGCAGAGGTGCAGTCACTGTTGAAAGGGATTCCATTATATACAGGATTACAGTTTGGTTCTATAGCTCTCCGTGCCCCCCATATAAAAATTGTCCCTGAGCCTTGATACTGTTTGCTTCATTACTACATTCTGGCTGTTTCTTCAGTGCTGCATGAAAAGAATAGCTTGGAAACAGTACTGCAATGGTTAGAATTAGAGATTGAAAAACTTCTCTTGAAAACTCCCAAATAAGTAGATATGAAATGTTAAGGTGCTGTTAGGGTTCCCATGAACACAGTGAGTTTGTCCAGTGCCAGACCAAAAACAGTGTGGTAGCCACTGGCCACATCCTCCGGCCTGTGTACATCAGGGCGGAGTTTCTTAACAATTTTTTTGTCCTCCAATTTATGGATTAACTGGACAAGAAGTTCATGAGCGGGGCCCCCTGTGGGCATTCGAGGTACCAGGTCTAATTTAGAAAAGGGAACTCCAGCAGATTTCAGGATGCGTTGTGTCTCCTTCCATAACTGCAGAGACTCAACTGCCATGCTAGGTTCTCCTGCCTTGGTACACTTAGGGCTCAAGGCTGAATCAGTTGGGCTTAAACGAACCCCTGAGTGGCAGGTGAGCAAGCATCCTGCGCTTGGAACTGATAAGGTAACCGTATAGGTACGGCTCGATTGACCCGCCCCTATAGTACAGTTCCAGCTTAAACCCAGAGGGTGCTCCCTGTCTGTAAGCGTGTGATGCTGAAGATGGTGATATGCATCGTCCTCTGAACCATCCGTGGGCTTACCTCTCCATGGGCAGGTAGAGGGGGTTAGGCCTTCGTTCTCCCATGCGATCCGCATCGCCATGTCTGCAGTGGGTAAAGGATGGGAGAAGGAAGGCTCCTGGAAACTTAAAGTGGTGGCCAAAAATAATAAATTTTATTAGTCCCCTCTTTGGGACGCAAAGGGTTAACAGTGGGGCTGCTTGCTGGACTAAACTCAGAAGTCAGCTTCACAGATAACAAGATAGCCCCAGGTGATTACTTCACAGTTTAGCATATCATGAGTTACACAGAAATAAACCTTTAGAATAAACCCTCCTCTTGGACTCTCTTGATAATTCAGAGATAAAGTATAACAAGACAGAGTCCAATACATAAACAATAAACATAACAATAATCCCCAAACCTACACCAATTGTAATACCTAGGGTTAAAACTGAGGTAGAAGAATTATTCACATTCAATCATGAGGAGTAAACGTGGGGGGGTAATTCGGGTTCACATACGTACCATGACTATTAGGCAGGTGATTAACAACAGCATAATGTCTCAAGGTGGAGGTTGAAATCGACTCGGGCCGGCACTCTTGGGGGAACTCCTACTGCAGGGTGATCAGGCCTAGCAGTTAACTCGAGGAGACTCTCTGTGCTCCATGCGGCATGGAAGCTTTTATGGCCCAGGCCACGGCTTCCTGCCGAGGGCTGTGATTGGCCAGATTTCGCTGCAGCAGGAATTTTGGGGCGAGGGGCTGCCCGGTTCCTCCTGTCCTTATTTGGGCAAAGGAATTTTCACCAGCTCTCTAGGTTCCGGGTCAGAGCCTTCTACACCCCTGGGGGGGGGGCCAGAGCAGCCATGATTGACTTGCCCTTCAGCACATGGGCGAGGGGGATGACCCACCCCTTTGGGAGCTGGCTGAGAGCGAATCAGGGTCCGAATAAAGCATGTTGATAGTCACAAGCCTAGCAGCCAGGAGTTCTCTATGTGCAATAAAGCATGTTGATAGTCACAAGCCTAGCAGCCATGAGTTCTTTACATGACCTGGGGGGCAGTATCTGGTATGTGACCTGGGAAGAGTATCTGATAAACAGTTTCTCTACGTGACCTGAGGAGAAACAGTTTCTATGTCTTTATATCACAAGGGAGGTGGTGGCCAGTTTATGGGGTGCTCATAACAGCACCTTAACATGAAAAATCACAATTATTCACTTTTGCACCAAATAGAGTAGCCCTGCAGAAAAGACATATCTTTCTCGTATAAAGTATATGATTATTTGCCTATATAAATGAACCTCATTATATCTCTATGCACCTCATTATGGCTGTGTTTACACTGGCAATTTAAGTCAATTTAAGGAGGCTTAAATCGACTTAAAATAAGCCACATTCACACTAGGTTTTCATTAAGTTGATTTAAGAAATTACTTAAGTCGACTTAATGAAAGCTTAAGTCGACTTTGGTACTACCACTCATTAAGTCGACTTAACCCTTAAGTCGACTCTTTAAATTGACTTAAGGATGTTGTGGACATTGAGAATCCCTTAAATTGACTTTATTAAGTCGACTTAAGGGTGGTTAGGTCGACTTAACAAAGTGTACTAAGTCAACTTAAAGCTAAGTCAACTTAGTCCACTTTGTTAAGTCGACTTTACTAAGGTCGACCTAAAGTCAACCTTATTAAAGTCGACTTAACAAAGTAGACTTAACTTTTCTAGTGTAGACATAGCCTATATGAGGAGATGAGATTTGATTAGTTCAGTGAAAGAAATGGGGAAAGGGGCAGGACCTGGAACATGTTTTTTATTGGTTGGTTTATTTTTGGAGGTGACATTACTTTAAAAAAACAAAAGCTGTTCTAATAAAGACTCTCTGTGTTTTAGAATTGTTCTTTAATGGTGCATGGCAATGTGTAAAATAATTTGAGAACCAGTGGTGGATTCCATTGTTAACTTGGGTCCTAACCACACCTGCAAAGTGATAAGCACTCCCGCTTTCATTTCCCTCTGCAGTGAATTGGAGTCAAGGGTATTCGGTTTCTGTAGAAGCCATTCGATCTCCTCTAGGATTGTGACCAGTCCGTTATGCTAAAGACATTGGAGAAGACCTGTAATAGAGGAGGAGCTCTATTTTTTAAAAAGTTAGTGATCACAAAGAGATTGAAATCCTGTCCTTCTATTCATGCTGCCACAGCTACAGTTCTATTTTATCCTGGCAGCTGGATCAAAGCGAGTGCACATACTTTTATCCCAGTTGGAAATTGTACCTCCAGCATAGATGTAGCCTGAGAGAATCAGGACTCCTCTCATGCTTCTCCTTGCGCTGGTGTGAGACTGTTTCTTCTCTCCTTTTCATGGAGCAGCTTATTCTTCTTTTTGTGTATGGCCAGCAAGTAAACTGCCCTCTAACTCTCGGCCCTTCTGCACACCTTGTCAGCCCGCTTTCTGACAGGAGGGAATCCTGTGCTAATAGTCCCTACTTTCTTCACTGTGTGGTCGAGCAGTGGAGTGACTGGGGCTTTCGTATTTCACTGAACATCCCTATCTAGCCCATTGCATAGTATCTTACCCTGTGAATAGTCTCAATGAAATCCATGGAGATACCAGTAGCCTAAGGTACTGCTCAGTATTAATAAATTGTCAGAATGGACGAAGGGTCAAATTCCTAATTATTGCTAAATTTTTCAGAACTTATTTCATGGAAAAGTTTTCTGTATATACCATATGTCAGGACTGGTAAGGAATGGAAATATATTATTACACCTTTTCCCTACTACTAATTATCCAGCTGCTCCAACTTCAGTTTAAGTGTTGCTACAGTGTTTAAACTGTGGAAAAGGGGAAAAAATCTGATATGGCTATACATTGTAAGGCAAGTGTAGTTAGCATCATCTGAACTGTGTTAGTTCAGATATATATGGTTAGCCTCTCAGTGGGCATTTTACTCTTTCAGACAGAGATATCCAGGCTGAATTAATATTTTCTATCCCACTTTTAATTTACACTGTACTCACTTTTTCTTTAGTTAATATTATTTCTTAATCTGTTGTAAGTGTAATCAGTAGACAGAAATACGGGGTGAAATCCTGGCTTTGTTGAAGTCCGTGGCAAAACTTCCATTGACTTCAATAGGATCACGGTTTCAGCACAAAGTTTTGACATGATTCAGTAACATATTTGCAGATTTAATGTATACACTGCATTAAAATAGCTTGTTTTCGATAACTATGTCTTTGGTGTAAATCTGTGTTTAAAGTAATAGTTGTGTGTCTTTGTTTTTACTTTTGGTCTTTTAGTTTCCAGCGTGTTGTCCTTTTTGGTTTTGTTTTACTGCTTTTTCTTTAATTTTGCTTACCAGAGCCAAAGCCTTAGTAGAAGAACAACGCCTTTTGTTCCTAGGGTTCAGGTAAAGGCCTTGTCTGCCTGATAGAAACTAAAATTGTGGTGGTTTTTTTCTTTCATTTATTTTGGAAAATGCATTGTAGGAAAACGTTATGTTTTGGTCCGTTTTCCATTTTTTTTAATGTGTTGCTTCAAACCATATTAACAAGTTTCATATTATCATGTGAGCAGCTTGTAAAATTCTGCATGGGGGTTAAATAGTAAATTAAAATTTAAAGAGACAACCAGCTTTAGTTTGCTGCTTTTGTGATATATATTTAAACTCACACAGGTTTCATCAATGATAATGGCTATATGTTCTGGTTACATACATGTGTATATTGTACAAGTAGTAAATAATCTTGTACTGTGGATGTCTGATCTCTTTATAACAAGGTTGATGTCTCTTTAAATCATTCATTATCATTACTTAACACATCCTTTTTTGCATTTTCCAATTAATAGTAGTTTCTTCAGTGGAAGATCGGCAAATAAATTTGTACCTTGTCTAAAGAAATGAATTTTGTGTATATTATACTTAGTGTTTGCATTTTGAAAAGTAGGTTGATTTAATCAAAATCTGATTTAATTAAAAATAATTTCTGTCTTCCTGTTACCAAGTTTCAGTTTTATGGTCCTGTTTGGGTACAAGTTGTTTGCCTATTTTCATTAGGAAATCTTTAAGGTACTGTAGATTAACTCAAATGTAGTTGTAATTACAATGCTTCTTTTGTTTTGCTGCATGGTTTTTTTCAGGGTTTTTGGGCGGGTTTTCTTTGTATATAGAGTATTACCTTCTTTTGTTACACAGTATTTTTATGGAAATGTTCAACTTTTGTTTCAGAACTGTATAATTTTTTTCTTGTATTGCACAAACAGTGGCTCAAGGAAAGGTGAAAATGAAAGGTTCCAAATGATGAGAATGAAACATTTAATTTTCATATTTAAATGGAAAAAATAATTATAGTATTAACTTGAAGGAAAATGTTATATGAGATAGGTCAGACAGCAGACACTGAGTTTGGCTGGAATTGAGATTTACTAAGCAAAGCACACTGACAAATTCCCCCCCCACAATTTATGATCTCCCTAAAGTGGTATATCAATTTGCCTAATTATACATTCAGAACAAAAATGTCTAAAATCTTGGTAATATTATTTAAAATTATTGTTTCTATGTGCAGTTTATATGTATGGGGTATCTATTACGAACTTCTGTGCAGATTAATGTGTGACTGATAATACTGATTTCTAAAGGTGGTAATCAAAATGAAAAACAAAAGATATATACAGATTCAGACATAAATGGTTAGAAGCCCCAGCAGGCCAACTACAGGCTACTACCTTATATATCATTTAAGTAATTCATTTATTTTTCTCTTTTGCTTAGATATTTTCAAAAGAAATGATGAAATAGCAATTTCATCTGACAACCAACTATTCAACTGAAAGCAAAAATCATTCTAAATTCCATGATTTTATGCAATATTGTAATATAGAAGTGACAGATGGTAGCTATTCATTTTAATTATATTATGTAAGAAATCTTGATATGAATTTAAAATAATTTATTTCATTGAAGAGTGAAATGTATCTTCATTTGATCAAATGATCATGATTAAGAGTAAAAGTAACAATTCTGTACTCAGAATATGCAGCAAATGACATGAGTGTGTAAGAACTAAGCATCCTCAACATTGATTATTTATTAGAGTTCTAATTAAGGGCTCTATTCAGATGAAATTTTATTTTTGCACATTGTCCATGGAGCCTTTATAGACCTTTCTGCATAGTTTTCTGCAGAGCATAAATAATTCTGGACAAAGAGTCAAATGTTGCTTGGGATGGTTCCCAAGAAATTCAGACTCATGGCTTTGACAACATTCTTCTAACTGGCATGAAAGAAAAAGTCATGCCCCCTAATATGCCATTTTCCATAGGGAAGATAGATGGGTTAATCTGGATTCATATACAGACATCAAGGATGTCCACACATCACGGTCAACACCTATTCATTTCATCACTCTAAAAGGTGGTGCATGGCTCTAATTCCATTGTCAGTTTCTCCCCTGTTCCCCCTCCCATTCCACTCTCCCTCCACCACCACAGTCCTTCCATATCACCTGCATTCCTGCGTGTTTTTTAACCTTCACTACACTTCAATGTATTCAACACATGGGTAGGTATGTACATCATGCACCTAAGTCTGGACATTTTTAGTAAGCAGTCTTCCTTGGTACACACACACAAAGTTATCCTCCAAACCATGAGTATAATGGGCACTGTGGATCAACATCTCTCCAGTTCTTTTATATCACTGCATGCCTGAGCTGGAATCCTCCAACTCTGCTTCTATCTTCCTTTACTGTGAATCTATGAATAAAATTTGCAAATAGTGTTTAGAGTTTTAGTATTTTCCTATGTTTAGCATACTAGCAGATTTTTTTTTTTGTTCTTCCTGCTTGAGGGAGTTTCTCCCTTCAAAGAGGGACTTTGACAAGAGTCTGGGGTTGAAGAATTGTGTCTCCTGCCCCTGTTCCTCCCCTGTCACTGTCGGCTTCTAGTACTCCCTCTATTGCCTTTAAGTTGACTTAGGGGACTCCAGGGCTTCCCCACTGCTCTCCCTGCCAGGGTGGCTGGCACAGGGAGAGCCTGGCATGCCCCCCCCCCCAAAGGTGCCCTGCCAGGGTCCCTGTTCCCCTTTGCCCCATTGTACCCAGGTGGACCAGTGGACCAGTCCCAGGTCCACTTAGCCGGTAGAAGTCGACCTAGGTGTCCAGTGTGGACACTCTAGGTCAACTTTGTAGGGTCCCCTCAAAGTCGACTTAAAATTTAAGTGTGGACATGCTAAGTCGACTTAGCTAAGTCGACCTAAATTAACAAGTGTAGACATAGCCCAAGGCACTAAATACTTCAATCTTTTGGTAGGAAAGTATTCATTGGTTACCCTTCAGTTCAGAGTTCCTAACCACCAGGTATTGTTAGCAAAATACAATTTCCCGAATTATGCCAAATTTACAGACTTTAAAGACAGACTTCTCCAGGTGAACAGAGCCCAGTTCCAAGCCATTGGATGCATCCACATTATACCGTTTGCCAGGTTCTATCCAAGCTTCCTATTAAAGTGGCATTAGACCATCTGCTCACCAGAAAAAGACAACATCAGTGCTGACACTGACATCTGACCATTTCTGAATCTGCTAATGCAATGCAATGGCATAATCAAACATTCCAACTCGAGGCCTAATATTTGGGTGGACATAACATGTAGAACTCTCAAGTTTGATACCAGTTTCGTTCATTCTCAATTAGAGCAGGAAGAATTCTGCTAGGAAATATCATTTAACCAAATAGTTCATGATAGCACCCATTATTTCCAGCGTCTGCTGGGATCTCTGCTATCCTAGATTTCCTATTTACTTGTAAGACACTGTGTTTTTCTATCAGTTCCCTCTGGGTCCATCTGGCAGCAATCAGTGCTTTTCTTCCTATCAAGGACTACACTATCTCCATTCATCCAGTGATGACTAGATTGCTGAATGGACTTATTAGATCATTTCCAGTGGTGGCGAAGCCAATATGTCAGTAGGACATCAGCCTCGCTCCTTCAGTTTTTACCAAATTGTCATTCAAACCATTACCCACTTGCTCTGTGTCCCATCTCTTGGTGAAAGTTTTCTTCCTAGTTGCCACATCAGTCAGAAGGATGAGTGAGCTGGGCATGCTCCTGGCAGATCCACTATATGCTACCTTTTATAAAGAGAAGGTGTTTCTTTGCCTCCACCCAAAAGTCACCCCTAAAATAATTTTGTATTTTTATATGAATCAACCATCCTCTTACTGGTATTTTTTCCAAAACCACATTCTGCTGCTGAGGGAAGAAGGCTTCACTCTGTAGACATCTGTTGAACACTGACCTTTTGTCTGCAGAGAACAAAAGCAATTGGAAAGACACCTAGACTTCTTATTGTTATTTTGATTCCTATCTTGGAATCTGCTACCCAACTTCTGTCCCCTCTTTTGCGGATCACAGTCAGATTTGTGTTAAGGAAATGAATTGGAGATGCATCGGTCCACACTGCCCTTTATACTCTCAGTTTGAAGCACAAAGAGAACAATTGCAGATGGGTAGACTAACAGCCACTGCTTACTTAAAATTTCTGGTGCATGGTATCCATACATACCTATGCGTGGCATACAGAGAGGGACCATATATTTTGAAGAACCTTTAGTTATGGGTAAGTAACTTCATATATGTTCCCAACAATCAATTTTTGTTCATTATTATTTTTGTAGCGCAAAAAAAGTTTCCTGCTTCTCTTTTGCTTACATCCTCTTCCTTGATCTTGCTAGTTATAAGGTTTTTAGAAAAGTACAAGCTTGTATTTTGAATGCTGATGTATTTACACCTTTGTGTTTTAGTTTAATTCCTAGTGAGGTTTTCTAATATATACAGAGTGCTGTTAGGCAGTACTTCCTTGAGAAATTATATAGTCTTAAAGCTATTTTTCATTCATTTTCTTTAATTAGCCTGACAGCCAGAATTGCCTGTGAATTCCTGTTTTATCTTGCAGTTTAATTTGCCACACAAACATCAAGAAGTTTAACCAAGTAAAACAATGTATGCACTGCCAATATATCAGTGCTAGCAAACAGAATGAGCCATTAGTCTGGTTTTGCCTATGCTCAAGAGTCACTCTTGCACAGGTAGCCTAGAGCTCATGCCAGCAAAACCACAATTTTTTCCACCTCAGGAGGGACATCTGCATTTATAGAAGCTTAATTTAAATAAAATGTTAACAGTATTTTTAATTAAACAAAACTATCCCATTTTGTGGCATCACTTGCTTCAAAATGCCATGCATTAGAAAGGAACATATTATTTCAGCTACAAAGCAAAATTATATATAAAAGGAGAAAAAAAGTTCAATACCACCCAAGGCTGGTTCCATCCTCATCTCAGAACCAGAGTTTGGATGGCTGAGGGTGCCAGTAAAGCTCGTGGTCACCTTCATCCATTACCTCGGCATATACTTGCCTGCCTCAAGACATATGCAGTGATGCCTGGAACAAATCAATAAAGAAATCAAAGATACCATAATGTGTCCACAGATGTCAATAGGCTCTCTTTTTACATCTGGGAGATACAACTGTGTATGTAGTATATCTTTACACGCACAGCATATACCTCTCACCAACTCAAAATTTAGGACATACAAGAATTAAGGTTGTTTGTGCAATCTTAATCCAGTCCCTTCATGCATATGCATTATGCTACAGTCTTTCATTACATGATCACATTCTATATTTTCAATGGGACTCCTACCTCATTCCCTGCATAGGATGGACAGTGTTCTATTAATAAAGCAGTTATCCAATAGATAATTTCTCCCCATTGTTCAGTGTGTAGCTCTAAGTTTTAATTTCTGCATGCTATTCAAAATCTGCTCTGAAGACAGAATTATCATGGGCATTTCTGTGGTACCCATCACTATGAGTGCTTCACAAACATCAAGGAATTTATTTTTACATCATCCATGTGAGATAGGGGGGTGGCATTATCCCCGTTCCACAGATGAGAATCTGAGGGACAAAGAGTTTAAAGTAAAAGTAATCCACTAGTTTTGGATTATATTCAGTTTTTACATGTGGAGGATACAACTGTCTATGTCCACTTTGAGATGCCTAGGATGCCTGATTTTTTTTCATGCTACTTAGCATTATATAACATTTAGTGTGTTCAAAGCACAGCTCACATTGACTTCAATTCAAGCTGTGAGTGCTCAGCCCTTCTACAAATAAGACCTCGTTGTCTCAGATTGGGTGTCCATAAAATGAAGAAGACAGAAACTTTTCCGCCTGTGAAAAGTTCAGTTTAAGTGACTTACCCAGCATTGGCAGCAGCAGAGATAGAATCCAGTTCCTCAGGGACTATTCAGCTGCCTGAAGCATGACACCCTTCTTTTTATTTCTGTACTCCCCTGCCTCATTCACTGCAGACCTTCCAACTTCTGCAAGAAGTGAAGAAGGGATCATGCATACAATAGACACCTTTATTATGCTCATGGCTCATCATCAGATCTGTCTCCCCTTCCATCACCACCTCCCGCCGAGCATCCACTCGTTACCAATTTCCTTCTCTTCCAAACTCTGTGCCCCCTCTGTTCTTCATATAATCTCAATCTTCTCTTTCCCATCTCCTAGTGGTCCCGGTCTCCTTGCGCAGCCAGTCCCAATCTCCCCACCTCAACCGCAACTCTTAATCTCACTTTCCCTCATTCCCATTCCAGCCTCCCCATTCAGGCTCCTTTTCCCAATCTTTTCCCACTATCTTCCCCTCTCAGACCCTCTCTTCTCCCTCAGCTTTCAGCTGCGCCCAGCAGAAGGTGCTTTAGAACACAGGCAAGATTAACGCCTAGCTCTCAGTTCTGGTTCCTGGCCAAGGCCTGTAGCAGTCCAGAGCTGCAATTGCAGCAAAAGTTCTGGTCATGCACACTGATGGCAGCAGCAGAGACAACCCATATAGAACCATTTGATTACACTTGGGGTGATGTTGACCATGCCCTCATTCACAGAACGTTCTGCTTGGGAGGGATGTGGTCAGGCAGAACCGCCCTACTGACCTCTTGTTGAGTGCATAGGAGTGCCCAAGGCATTTTTTTTGGGCAGGCACAGCCCCTCTCAGACCCCATTGCTGGACTGGGGAGGAGAGAGGCCCTAGCTCATTAGAGAATAAGCTGAGTGGCTATGGTGATGTTCTAACTGACTAAAGTGCAAAGAACTACAGAAGTCTGGGCCAGTCTCTTGTGTTCTTGCCATATGACCTTAGAGCTGTGCCTGCTGCAGGCCCATCTCTGATACCTGAAGCCTAGGAGCTATGGTGACAGCTGAGGTGCCCTCTGGTCTAACCAAGGAATGTGGGCTGGGAGCAGGAGAGGTGGTAGCAGCCTCCTGCCCATCAAGAGTTGTGGTGGCAGCTCCTATCACAAGATTTACCTCGGCAGGGGTGTGTATGTGTCTGGAAATGGGCTAGTATGGTGGGTGTGGAGTGACAAGACTGAGCATTCTCCTTCCTAGCACTAGTGGGTGCCACTAATAAATAGCTGCCGCTTCCTCTGAAAATTCTAGTTCTTCCTGTTTCTGGAGCAGACTTTCTTGTATAGATAGTCTGCTCTTTTAGCCTGTCTGTAAAGATGTCACAGTGATGTTACCACACTATCATGTGATACCCTGATTGTTTTTAATACTTATACCTGCTGTGACTGCACCATGTGCTTCTGAAAGAGTGAAATGCTTTAATGTAGATATGAGATATATATTTAGAGGAAAAAATTTTAAGCTGGAATGTCTAAATAGCAGTTTTTTCTGAGCTTCCATCACCTGTAGTAACACTGATCCAATCTGAGATTAATTAAAAATAAAAAATAATTTGTACCACTGAATAAGATAATTTTTTGCCTTCTTGGTTTGTTTATAATGTTGAGATGGTTTGAGGAGGGAATCATCATAATGAAACATTCATCCATCCTTTCATCTGTTTATGGAAAGGTCATAAACATGCTTCTACAGCTATTCTGAATATCATTTGAAAAGATCCACAATGGCCATGGCTTCATTCCATAGTTTTTCCATCCCAACAGGATATGAAACATTCATTCATTATGAATAGAGCCCTTAGAAACAGCAAAATATTTGAAGAGCTCCATGTAGCTGAATACAGCAAAACCAGGGCCACAAAAAGGAACATAATTTTAAACTGTTAGTTATTTGGAAAGCATTGAGAAATAAATAATATATGTGGATTTTTTAATGAAACAACTTTTGATACATATTGAAGTTAGTGCATTATGTCCTTTCATTTTTCTGCCTCATTACGATTTACAAATTATCATTGTTGCAGTAATCAATAAAACCATCACATTTGAGGGGCTTAAGAGATAAAATAGATGGGGAGTGAGGGGGGGAGGAGGGAGGCGACAATGTGCTAGATTGTTGAACAAATGAGCTGACTAATGCATATTTTCTCATTACAGATAAAGCTGTGGTATGACAAGGTTGGTCATCAGTTGATAGTCACAATATTGGGAGCAAAGGATCTTCCTTCAAGGGAAGACGGGAGGCCAAGGAATCCTTATGTTAAAATTTACTTTCTTCCAGACAGAAGGTAGGGTCAAGGGAAAAGTAAGGGATATGTGAGTAGAAGTTAAAGTAGATATTCAGATGGCATGCAGAATTGAGAAGTTGTATGATTGATTTCAATAGGGATTGAATTTGCAAGATTGCCCTTTTTTCCATCACCACACACAATATATTAAGGTAATCTGAAATACTATAAAAGGGAGATGTTAGTTGAAGAAAAAAGGTTTATCCATTTTATGTCAACTTGGATACTGTGATATCTTTTATGATATCATCACATATATTGCTGTATCTCTCAAGAGCTTTTTGTACAAAAAGGTCCGTGTTGGGCCACTTCACCTCAAAAGTTTTTAAACGATTGGCTTAATAAAATATAGTGGGCTAGATCCTCAGCTCGTGCAAACTGGCATAGTGACAATGAAGATAAAGATCTGTATTAGCTGGGGATAAGAGTCATTGTTTTCATTACCATGCCCCCTTTTTTGAAGATCAGTATGCCCACTAATAATTTCTATATTCATATTGGAAGATAATTAGAACTCGTATGCAGTAGGATCCAGGCAGAAAGCCCTAGGTGAATTTCTGACTGAACAAATTACACTGGAAAAGCTTGTTCAATGCAACTTAGTTCTCTATTGTTCTCATAGAGTTCCAAATCTTTAGTGTTAAATTAAGTTCTTTGTTTTAACAATGTGGATAAAATGCAACTTAGTTGACATGTTCCAAACTTTAGCTACCAGGAGTTCACAAATCCAACAATTTTTATCCATGCAATTAGTGTGTTATAGCGAAAAGGATGAGAAAGTTCGGGTCATGATCTGGTACTGGGTCGCAGACCCACATGTACTAGCTCACACTGCTAGTGCTGCTCCGGGGCAGGGGCTGCTGCGCTGCACTTACCGCATGGCCGGCACTACCCCATGCTTCCCAGCCAGTCGGTGTGGCTCGGGGGTGGCTGCCCCATGCTCCCTGGCTGGCCAATCCTGCTCCAGGGTGGCGAACAGCTGCCCCACACTCCCCAGCAGGCTGGCACTGCCCCATGCCTGGCCAAAGGTGCTCCGGGGCAGGGGGCAGCTGTCCCTCCCAGACAAAGCTGCTCCGGGACGGGGGCGGCTGCCCCGAGCCCCACTGGCATTGCCCTGAGCACTGCAGACACTGCTTTGGGGCAGGGGCTTCTCCTCCGAGCCAGGGCTGAGCTGAGGTTTCTCCCCTAGACTTGAGCCTGAAGCCAGGGTATCTCACTTCTTCCCCAGCCCTGCTAAGGGAGGGGAGGTAGCAGTGGCTGGAAATTTAAAAGGACACTGGTAACCCTGGTGTGCTCAGTAGTGGAGGGCCAGGGTCTTTTTAAATTTCCTACTGCTGCTACCCTGATCCCATGGACACTGGGGAGAGGGGCCACTCTTGCAGCTTTTCTCCAAAACATGCCTGGGGACCTGTCCCCAGGCCAGCCAGGGAAAATGGCCACTTGGGGCAGCTTCTTTCACTAGGTATGTCAGGGAGAGGGGCCACTTCAGGTGGCTTCTTTCCACAGTTTGTCTGGGGACCCCCGCCCCAGTCCAAAGAAGTTCCCCAGAGCAGCTCCTTTCCATGGTGGCTGGGGGGGTGGGGGTGGGGCGGGAAGAGGCTCAGTGATGATGCAGAAAGAAGTGCTGTATGCTTCTTTAGCCCTGGTGCCAGGGGACACCGCCCCCCCCCCCAGCCATGGCTGCAGCAGAATTTTCAGGTGGCAGCCCCTTTTTTTCAGTGGAGGGGTCACCGCATGGCTGAGAAGTCTGGAGCTGGGTCCTGAGAAAAAAATGTTGAAAACCACTGTTACAGAGTATTTGCAAATGTTCCAGTATCTTCAATATACTGTTAAAAATACAAATTAGCACAACAGTTGCATGATGCAGAAATGCAGCAAGTTTTAAGCTAATAAATTTTGTAAACACTTCTTAATCATTGTCATGAATACAAAACTGTAAATTATGCCCAATCCCAGTTCCTAATCTTAATTTCATCAGAAAATCCTTATTCTGATGTTCACTTGATTTATTCTTAGTCTTTCAAACTGCACACAAATTACCACGGTTCTTAGAGACCATACATTTAACAAAATGCTTAGCACAATGTATTAGTTTTTGGAAGTCTCTAATGTTGAAATTTCTCTTTTACAGTGATAAAAACAAAAGAAGAACAAAAACAGTAAAGAAAACATTGGAACCCAAGTGGAACCAAACGTTCATGTATTCTCCAGTTCATCGGAGAGAATTTCGAGAACGAATGTTGGAGATTACCCTTTGGGACCAAGCACGAGTTCGTGAGGAAGAAAGTGAATTTTTAGGAGAGGTATTCGGAACTCTTTTAACTCTTCATAATCAGTCAGTAATTTGGGAACTTTTTCAATAATACATGGATGGCTAATGATTCCCTTGGCTGTCTAAATTAAAATATTTTTATCTGATGTAAAATAAATAAATAAAAGCTGACACTTATTTCGCAGGTTAATGGTAACTCTTCCCAAAAGTTACCTGAAATTTACCACGAAATGCTGGTAGCAGATACATTCTTTAGCTGTTCTCTCTTAAAAACACCATGCATATAGTTTCAACGAGTCATTTCCTTTAAGGTTTGTTGGTATTGGTTGACATTTGTCCCTGGTGTAACACTACTATAGAATGATTGTTTAATTTATCTTAAGGTGTTTAGATGCTGTTCAGATTGTCATTAGGGTGTTAAGGTTGCTCCTAAAGCTATAAAGTATTCGTTCAGTGTCAATATTTGTTACAAGTACTATATCTTCATAACAAACAAGGAGTCCTGTGGCACTTTTAAAGATTAACGAATTAATTTATCGCATGAGCTTTCGTGGGAGAAGATCCCACTTTGTCAGATGCTTTGAAGAATGGGAGGAAATTAAATGCAGGGAAGTGTATGGCATAGGATCAGGTGTAACAGCAAATCAAAATAGATGAGCAGGGAGATTGAAGTATTCCCCTATTGGTTTTTGAATGTTGTAATTTCTGATGTCAGACTTGTGTCCATTTATTCTTCTTCTCAGAGACTGTCCTATTTGTCCAATATAGAAGGCTGGGGGGCATTTCCGACACATGATGGCATAAATCACATTGGTGGATGAGCAGGACCGATAAGGGAACACTTCAATCTCCTTCCTCACTCCATTGATGACTTGTTAATAGTGGTGCTCAAATAAACGAATAACAAATCGCAGCTTCAAAGAGAAATTGCAGAATTGGAATTTATATGTAAATTTGACTCCATTATCTCAGGGTTAAACAGAGACTATGGATTTTTTTCTCATTACAATAGGTGAGTTGACCTCACCTTCCTCTATATGCTGTTCCCCAGTGTTTGAATTTTAACATCCATTTTGATTTGTTGTTACAGCCTGACGTGATCCTATGTCTACACTTCTTCTCTGCATTTATTTTCCTCCCATTCTTTAAGTTCCCCATCTTCAATGCATCTGACAAAGTGGGATTTTCTCCCACGAAAGCTCATGCAATAAATAAATTTGTTAATCTTTAAAAGTGCCACAAGATTCCTTGTTTGTTTTGCTGAACTAGACTAACATGGCTATCCCTTTGGCATATATCTTCGTAAGTGTCTTTATGGCTCATTTTTGCGTGAATTCAAGAACTTCTTAAAATTTCAAATGTGTGTTCAAATTAAACGAATGAATTGAATAAAATGTGTAGAAATACCTGGTTTAAAATAGTGTTACATTGTAACACCTTTGCTTGTTTCTTTATAGATTCTTATCGAGCTAGAGACCGCACTACTAGATGATGAACCTCACTGGTACAAACTTCAGACACATGATGTTTCCTCATTGCCACTTCCCCATCCCTCGCCATATTTGCCACGCAGGCAACTACATGGTGAAAGCCCTACACGGAGGTTACAAAGTAGGTGATTAATGTTACTAATATCGTGTATATCTCATCTAAATGAATGTGTACGTTATGTTACAATTTAGGCTAAAGATTTGTAAAAGCAGAAGTAGACGTGTGTTTGTTTTTCATTGTCTTTTAATCAGTGCCTTTTATAATTGCCTATGAGGTTCTGAAGTGCTAATGCTGAATAGCGCACGACAGTGCATTCTTTCCTAAAATATATGGGCCAGATCCTCAGCTGAATGAAATTAGTCTCTAAACTACGCCACTTTGCACTAGCTGAGAACCTTGTCTTCTCTTTTATATTTTGATCGCACAACCTAAGCACAATGACTTTTTCTTCAGCTTAATCTTAAAAAAATGAAGTACAGTGACTTGTATGTAACTTCCCATGTATTGAATTTAATAAAATTGCTTTGATTCTACTAGGAAAAAGAGCATGTTCAACATTTGGTTACATTTCTGACAATTCTATGTCATCAGACCATTTGGCATGCAAAAGTTTTTGTTTGACTGTGCAGGTATAAGTTGGTTTCATAACTCCATTTCATACAGAATAGCATTAGAGGTCAATGACAGGTTGCAGTAAATACCAGAAATATTAATGGAACTTACACTCGATACAGCTACTTGGATACTTAAGGTAGAATAAGTGATCATGTATGACCACATTTTATTTTATCATCTTCTTTGTTTTTTACCATGCAGATTACTTTCTTGAGTCAGTATTTCAAAGTTGTGTTTTGTGATTTACCTTTACAAAATTACTGTAGACGTGATGTATTCTTTATGTGTCCAACAATCATAAGACTTTTTTGAGCCTGCACACTCTCTCTCTTCATGCACATGCACATATATATATATATGCACACCTTGAACAGAAAATTATTTTCTACATTTTGTTTTTCACAGTAAAGCTCAAACAACCTTAGGTATATTACAAACTGCATATGGATTCTCCAGTAACTAATCTCACAAACAGAAGTATTTGTAATAATTGCCTACTTTGGGGTCACGCTCTTAAGTAGGAGAGGGATTGGAATGCTCCATATTTTAATATTCTGAAATTGATAAGCTATTGCACCAACTTGTGGTGCATAGCTTTCTATCAGTTAGAGTATCATTATGCTTAGGGTTTTTTTTTTCAGACTGACAGGTGAGGATCACTGTTTCAGTCTAATATTCTTCTCAGAAGCTATGTTGCTATTATTTACAGATTCCTATGATTTTTAAGTGTGGTTCCTTCTTCATTTCCTGCAGTTAATATTTTTGTAAAGTATTTTTAAAAATTAAACTTAACTTTCCTGGTGTTCTAGAGTAGTTTTGTATTTATCCTTTAGTTCATTTTTTTCATAGCTTTCAGAAAATATTAAACCCTGAGTGGCAACCCCATTAGTTTGTAGCACATTGCCTGTGTTCAATGAAATGATGGCCTTTGTGGGTGACCATAACAGCTAGTTGCTTTGTTTTGGGAAAATCATTGTGAGATTCAAGATCTGATCAAATTCCTTCAAATCTGAGAAGGAACGTCTTGTGTCTTCCTGGTCTCACCTGACCAGTCTCGTAAACCAGTATGGAAGCAAGTATGGAAAGTCTTATCAAAGGTTGTGCAGTATCAAATATTTGCTTTAGTTTTAGGTCAGGACTTTAGTGCAGAAATCCTTCATTTCAACATAGCTTTGACCTAATTGACACCAAGCAATTCTCTGACAGCCTCAAAACATTCCACAAGTTCCAAAGAATTAAAGCCAAAGAAGAGGTTTATAATTACTGGAACTGACACACATTTCTCCCTACGACACAATGCTGTCCAAATTTCAGTAATAATGTGTCTCCAAATTAAGATGAGAAACCCATTCAAGGATTTCAGAATCATGATTGCTCCAGTAGTCCAAACTTCTCTTTATTGTTCTAGACTGTATGTACTTCAAGAATTTGAAACCTGGTGTCTCATAAATTATTCACAATTCAAATTGACATAGTTCTGCAAACACAGAAATACAGAACGATGTCTTTTGGAACTGAAGCTATCCAGATTTGGCACTGGGAAGGTGTTCAAAGTGAAATGCTGTATTCACTAGGAATTCTTAAAGCAAAATGATTGTGATAGCTAAGAAATTCCATTAAGCAGTAATAATCTCATGGGTTATCTCTGAATCAGGATTTGGAAAATTAGGTATTTCTTGAATCGGAGTATGTCTGAACTTAAAATGATCAGTATCTTGCAGAAGAAAGTGAGAGAGCATGGGAGTATTTGGGGAATATTTGGTTCCTGTTCTTTTTGTTGGAGATTTCAAGAGAAGATTCAGTTAAATTGAAGGCCTCACCATGTCTTATGACTTATGAAGGTCTTACTGAATCCTGTGTTAAAAAAAGATCTATGTACAATGTAAAGTAATATGACTCTCAGATGATGAAACTTTATATTGACAAAGAAATATTTATAAAATCAAATTTCCTATACATAAAATGTTGTACCTGTGTCAGTGAATTCATCTTATAGGGCAACAGTGTTCCAAGCTTTAGTGACTATGATTTTAATAAGAGACAATGGTGTCGTTATATGCAAATACCTTCCAAGCTAGTCTCAGCGTTCCACTTCAGTCAGTCATCCTAGTTATACCTTTTCCTTTTCCTAATCTTTGTCCTGATGTACTTCTACATATGTAGACCATTTTCTTTCATTTGGCACTGCTATACAAGGCCAAACTGTCTAAAGTCACCTTATCAAAATGTTCCAAAGGGGTAGGAGTGTTAGTCTAGTTCATCCAAACAAACAAGGAGTCCTGTGGCACTTTTAGGCTATGTCTACACTTGTAAATTTAGGTCGACTTTAGCTAAGTCAACTTAACTAAGTCGACTTTAAGTCGACTTAGTTAAGTCAACTTAGCACATCTACACTTAAATTTTAAGTCAACTTAGGGGGGAACTTACAAAGTCGTCCTAGAGCGTCCACACTGGACGCCCAGGTCGACTTCAAGGGGCTAGAGTGACCTTGGGCAGGTCCACAGTGACAGGGGGGACTTTAGGAAGTCGACTTAAGCCTAAAGTCGAATTAAAAGCAGGTTTAATAAAGTCGACTTAATGAAAATTAAGTCAACTTTATTTTCCTTAAGTCAACTTAAGTAGCTTGCTTAAGTCGACTTAAGTAAAGTGTAGTATAGATACAGAGTAAATTAAGTTGACTTAAGCAATTTATTTATCACATGAGCTTTCATGGGAGAAAATCCTACTTCGACTCCTTGTTTGTTTGGCTTATCAAAATGGAGGTGTGACTACATCTATTGTTATTAAAACATATTTAGTCAGAGGTATGACAGACAAATTAGTTTTGTATCAGATTCTCCTCAGAAGATACACGGAGCAGCTATAGGAAATTCCCTTACGTGGTGTTTAAAGGACTTGTTGCTTTGACTGTGCGAATATAGCGAATATAGATATATATATAGCGAATATAGATAGTGAATTCTGTTTTTGGCTGCTGGGCTTACAAAAGCTGTTTGAAGATTGAGACCTTCTCCCACCTTCTATCTGTATTGTTGAAAGCCATTAAGTATATTATTGTTAGTTTGTATCATAAGAGCTCTCTTAATTAATGTATTAAAAAGTTGTTGCTGTTAGAAATATCTTATTCCTCATTTAAAAAATAGACATTTTCACTGTAATAGAGGTACTTTCTCTATCTTTCTCTCTCTCTCACTCGAAAAATAAAAGATTTTGAATTAAAAGCTATATACTTTTTCATATGCAAACATATTTGGGCTTTATAATGTAGCTCTACCATAAATATGTATTCTTTCTCTTCAAAGAAGAGAAAATTACTGAAATTTTGTTCTTTGAAGGTAGCAGAAAAGAGCCACCTACAGTTACCCAACTTCTTTTCTTGCTAAAGTTGGGATATTTTGTTTTACTTGAGTCACTTTTTATTCTCTATTTAGCTTCAGTGAATTTTAGTGCTCATGAAAACTGCCAGATTGCCAGCTCTGAAAATGCAATTTTGTATTTATGCACAGCCAGAGGTGTAGCGTAAGCTTCCCACAGTGCTCCATATGCTATTTTGCAGTGGCCAGCCCTAGCAGAGAGTAGTTCAGCTTCCATACCCATTTATTCCTTGATTTGTCTGAACAGACAGATTTTGTGATACGGACATGTCCCCTAAGAATTTGTCTAAACCCATCATTGATTTTCACTTATGTCACTGAACACACAACAGATGGTAACAACTTTCAGTCATCTGTAGCCTGTGCTGTACTTGAATTGATAAAGATGAAGGGCTTTGTCTCTGTAGCCAATCCCCCCTTAATATCCAATCCCTGGACTTTCTATTGAGAAATGCACTGCTTTTTATTGGGGGGTATCATATATATGTATATATCCAATATAGGTTCTAATGCAGAACTCTAAAATATACAACATTAAAACATAAAAGTATATTTTCTTAAGGCCTTTCAGCCAAGGGAATTCATGGTGTCATAGTACACAAATGGCACTGTTTGGCTCTTATGGTTTAAGTTTTTTCATACACCACATGAAGTCTAAGGAAACATAAAATGTAAATATCCATCTCACTGATTGTAAGTGGACCTTTGAGCTACATTTTTACAACAGCATCAACCCAGCCTCAAAACCCCAAATCAGCCATGCATTAAAAATTACAAGCAAAATTAATAAAAGTTATTGACAATACAAAAATGTATATAAGGAGTTATTTGCATTAGTTTGCTTCTCACAATGAATTGCAGACACAAAATTATAGGTAATAAAAAAGAATTTGGGCCTTTGACACCTGTAGTTGATAATTAAATTGTGAACTTTGCAATATTTCTCATATGAGATGTTGAAAACTCCACAAATTGAATGGAAAAATAAATAAGTAAAGTAAGGTAAGCTAAATGTTGTGATATGGTCTATATTTAATGCACTGCAGCATTCAGCTCAATAGGACTGAAACTACTGGTCGATCTCAAGAGGTTGAGAGACAGTCTTCTGTATTGCAGGCCTGCCAATCCGAAAATATTTTCCTCTCTGCCTATCCCACAGCCCATATGTAGTGTTCTTCAAATTGAAAAGCAAAATATATTTGTTTCACACGTCTCAATTATTAGCTGATTTCAGGGTAAGGGGTAGATAGTGCTTTATATTTAAACTGTGGGCTGGCATTGCGGGGTGGTGAAGGTGTAATATTATTGCATATTTTGGGGCACATAGTGTTATTTTTTTATTCTGTATTAGTATTAATTCTGCTTTGTTTATAGAGTCATTTCTTCTGTTTATTAAAATTTGTTATAGTTATTTATAAAATAATTTAATGATTGTTATTTATTTTTAGTTAGTATTTAAAAAACAGATTAATGATTTCAAAGTCAGTTCTTACATTTTAAAACTACACTTTGCCCTGAATTATTGATCTGCTAACCACAGAGTGTGAGTGGACCGCATTGATGATAGTAAAATACCAAAAAAGAAAAAAAAATGTACAAAGCAAACATTTTCTTTTCCTCTGGAATATAGCTTCTCTGGTGCTCTCACAACTGTGGACACTTGCAGAATTCATATGGATACAGAATATTGATGAGATCGTGGGAGAGAGAAGTTTTATACTATGAGCACTTTCACTATGGGAAAAAAATGTTAAACTTGCACCTTGAAGGAAGGATTTCAAAGTTTTCAGAAATAATAGCATCTGAAAATTAACTTGTGAGAACCAACACACTAAAGTCCAAAATAATGGATCAAACTGCATTATCCCAAAAAGATGAAAGCGAATGTGATTGCCAAGAAAGAAAAAAAAAAAGCAATATCTAAAAACTCAGATTAGAGTCCTGAACATATTTGAAAATAAGGAAATTACTAATTTGTTTTATTTCATGAAGAACCTTATATTGTTTATTTTTAGAATTAAAATTAATGAGGATTTCATTCACCAATCTACATGATTCCAAAATGAGATACCAAAAATAACTCTGGTAAGGGAGGGTTTATGGACATCAGCATTTCAGATCACAGGGACAAAGACTGAATGCAGCACATGCTATAAAAGAAATCTGCATTTAGTATATGATAGCAAAACATTCCTTTTCAAAATCTAGCCTCAATAATCTGGATTACAAGAAAAGAATTTATATCCCTAAAATAGATAAAGATGAGGATATACATTCTACAGACCTCTTCATGGTTAAAATGTTAGGCTGTTTATCAGGAGACAGCCTATTTTTTCTGGGGTTATGCTTCAGATTTTAAATTATTAGAAGCCTTCAGGTCAAACCAGGAGCACTGGGAATTTAATTTAGAGGACTCAATTCGTTGGTAACTGACCCAAAGTGTTTTCTTCCGTTAGTTAATTTCTGAGAAACTGACTGTGTTTTTGATCCTGAATGCAGTTCTTTGGAGTTCAGTGGCAGTATTTTGCCTCTTATCTTGAGTAAATTGGGATAAATGGAATTTTCTACTATAGATTCAACCTATCCCTTCCACTGCACTATAATGTTAAAGTTTGCAAATTCATGTCATTGCAACTTGTGAAAAACACAAGGGGTTTTATTGGTATTATTGAAATTAGAAAAGTTTATAAAGAACGGATACAAGTATTAATAACTCATACAAATAATGTATTTGAGATTTTACCCTGTGAAAATAGGAGTATTGTACACTGAGGCCCCAATCCTGCAATGAGAGCCATGCTGGCAAAAGCCCCATTGACTTCACTGGGATCCTGCACAGGTAGAGATCTGCTCATGTACATCTCGTTGCTGGATCAGGAACTTACATACTGTTTATATCTCAATACTTTCCTTTCACTGTGTTGTGCATATGAAAAGCCAATTTTAAAAAAATCAATACCACCACCATCAAATTGTAGTTCAAAGATAATTATAACTATTCTACCTCACCAGTCGATAGGCAAGTGGCATTTAATGGAGAGGTATATCGATGATTTTTGAGTATTATAATATGGAGCATTTTACATGTAGCGGCACAGGCCCACAAATAGAGACTATATTATACATATTTGACTCCAGTGAACAAGAAAAACATATCTTTTTTCTTTCAGGATTTTTACATAATTTTTCTTGTTTGTGGAACACAGGCCTTGGGCATGTTATCTTAGTTTGCATGAATGAGTGTTTTTGTCATAGGATATGAATATAAATATCAGTATTATATTCTTATTATACATGGATGAATTATTAAATCCTTTAACAAAAAGGTATTTAACATGATACAGGGATGTCTGAAGTCCTTTAAACTACCATTTTTTTCCTTATGAAAGGAAAACTATTTAGGCTATTAATTTTATGCTGTTTTGGATAATTAAAAAGAGACTACAGTAAAGTGTGATTAAACCACAAAAACATTTGAATGGCCATTGAAAATGTCTAAAGTAGTTAATGGGAATTTTCATATTGTTTGTACTTTTCTGAGTCTGGCTACTTTATGTAATGAAGTTAGTAGACTGTTCTCCTCCACAGTAATTTCATTCTGAATCAAGAGGGCCAAAAATGAAAACTGGGAGAGGAAAAAAAATGTTTTCATAAAAAATTACTCCATTTACAGTCTGAATTTACTTTGCTGAACAACCTGCAAATGGCAGATTAGGTGGTATTTAAACAAGATTTTAAAGTATCTTGGTCCAGAAGGGGTTATTCTGTTCTGACTGAGGCTAATATACTCTTGATGTAATGATTTGGCATAATAAACCATCATATATAATTTTATAATAATTTCTGGAAAAATGTTTTAAAAGTTTAAAATTAATCTAATGTTATAATTTCTCTCTTGTAAGTATGCAAAGGCAAAGATGGCTGCTCAAGAGTCATAAACCCCAACCCTGCAATGATCTTCACAGGGATATAGGCTTGTGCCTTCCAGGAGATCTACCTTAATACAGCTCTTTAAAGAACAAAGCCTTAGAAAGTCCATTCTTCTGCAATTACATCAAGGAACTTTGGCCCAGTTTAACAAAAGTGTTTAGTTGCAGAAATCCTTGACGGAGGTATCAGTGATTACAGGGTTTGTGGATCCCTTTAAACAATATGGTCTATCAGATGGCTGGGCCCCAGACATTTATTATATTTATTAACAACAAAATTTTATAATATACAGCACTAAAGATTGCCATTTGTAGATAGGTTAGTAGCATCATCTACATTTTACCTACTAGGAAACTGAGGCACAGAGGCTATGTCTACACTGCCAATTTAAGTCGACTTAAGGAAGCTTAAGTCGACTTAAATTAAGCTGCGTCCACACCTGATTTTCATTGTCAATTTAAGCAGTTTCTTAAGTCGACTAAATTACTACCACTCTTTAGATCGAATTAACAATGAATTCGATTGTTAAGTTGACCTAAAGATGGTGTGGCCACCCTAGGTCAATTTATTCTATAAGTTGACCTAGGGCATGGTCCTGGCAAGAAGGGAGCCAGGCTCCTTTCTCCCCGGGACTTCTCAGCGGGGAGCCACTTCTGCCACGTCTACACTTGAAAAGTTTAGTCGACTTAACAGAGTCGATTTAACTTTTCAAGTATAGGCATAGCCAGAGAGCTTAAGTGACTTGCCTTTGGGGGCACACTGATCTAATAGATTTCTGCTAAGACTAGTCATCTGTAGAGTCCGGTTCCAATCTTGATTCAGAGACTGACATGCTGCGTAACTTTGGACAAATCACATCCTCACTGAATTTCAGTTTCCTTATCTTTAAAAGGGTGACAATTATATTTCACAACATTATAAGGGTATTGCAAGGTGTAAGTAATATTAGTAAGCTGTTATTCGTGTGCAAAATATTATTAGAGCTTTTTAATGGCCAAACAGAACTCAGGATTGCCTGCCTCCCAACACTGCTCTCTGCCTTGTGGAGATAGCGGCATCAGCAACTCCTGTGGAAGCTTTACAAATCTGCACATGCAAATGATTTGTCCAAAAAAATTTGAAATTTTGGAAAGTTTTTCCAGTTGCATAGGAGTTTGAGACCTGTAAAACTGAAAACATTTATTTAGAAAAGCCAGCTACACAAAATGAATGGTTTGGTCTGCGGAACTGTTAGGTTACAAAGCATAGGAGGAATTCAAGCAGTAATCTAAATCCTGTAAGCATTTACCCACATGAATAACTTTGTTTCTGTCAAGAGTTCCAAACTCATGAAGGTACTGAGAGGAATAGAATTATTCATATACATAAACATATATGCTTGCAGAATTTGGGGCAATGAGTTGGTGGAAAGAGGGGAAGATTGACAGAGACTTCATGTTTTGGTCTTGTAAATCAGGGAACAGTACTTTAGGTGCTAGGTCATGCAGCATACATAATTACCACAGTCAAATGCTGCTGCTAATATTCTGCTGGGGACCCTTCCAATTCAAAAACACTGCATAGTGAGTTCAGGACAGTAATTTATTGTTTTATGATGTTAAAATTCACATCACTGAATATTATTTGAACAGACTGGTTGCCATTAAAAAGTAAGCATTTATCCACAATTATAGTACAGTTGTAATTCTGAAAAGGCAACAACTGGAATATCTATTTCCTATTGGTGACCAAAGTCACACTGTTGTGGTTTAATTTCCACTGTTTACTGCAAGTTTCTTCTTTTGTATTTTAATTTGCTTTGAAATAAATACTTCTGTGGAAATTGTTAAAAATTAATATGGCCAGCTATAATTCCTCCTTCACGCTGAACAGAAAAGTGACTGGAAGTTCACAGGTTCTAAGCATCCCTGTTACATGTATAGATTTCATGTATTTTTTTCCTGACATCACTTCATTTTAATATTTGTTTTGCAGATAAAGGCTTATATTCATATAATTCAGGTAAATTTCCAGCATGCCTGAAGTGTTTATTGCTTGCCTATATATACGCACAGTTTAATTTGACATTTTATTGATGTGCTTGTGCTACAGACTGTGCATATGTTAAATTGCTAAAGAGTTTCTTGGCTTTCCTGTGTGCTTTTCAGTCATAGTCCTTTCGTATTGGCTTTATTTTTTCAGCATCTTAGTATTGGGTACACCTTGTTGAAATTCCAGTGACTTTGAAAGTGCAATATTTGTTTTGTCTGTCTCTATTTGAGGGGAGATAAAGCTTTGAAAGATAAGTTGTAATATGCTTCACTAATTATACTGGGGAAATGTTATTTTGGTCAGAGATTGATTAAAATTGAAAATTGTTGTGCTGCAGCTCCTGTGTGAACTGTTTTAAATAATTAAATAATTCAGAAATACGGTAAGTAACATACTATTAATATCAGTATAAGTGATTTTGATATGGCTATATTATAACTCCCCAGGTGCAAACCATTTTGCAATATTTGAGAGAGAAAAGTGATGCACTCAGCTTTCCTTAATTAAATATAAATAAACTGATAATGTAAAGCCTTCCTAATACAAACTTAAATTCTATCACACATTTCATATGGGAGTTTTTGCAGGTCAGTTTTAATTACATGAACTTCACTGAGATTTGGTTCATTTAATTATATTTTAGTTATGTTTAATAAATGCAACCCACTTTACTAAGAAAGTGAAGCTAATACTATAGCCATAAAAATCTCTTGAGGCATTGATACTCAGCACTGGGTTCTCTGATGAAACTGAGACAGCCACATGATAGTTGTTGCTCCGTAAATTTAAGGCTGTTTCCATTTCAAGCCTGGCATAAATTGGAACAATTTCAGAGATACACTAAACTAAACCAGGGCTACAGTCACTTCTTCTCATCGCCATCGTGTATAAGCTTGCTTACAGAGGCCCGGGTTGAGTCAGTTTACCATATTAGACACTGCAGACGAGTTAGGTAGAGAAACACCTCTCTTTCCCTGGTTCCTGCATTGTTGTGGGGCTTAGATGTCTGGACATCTGGTGTGGAGCTGCTCTGCATATGATCCAGGCAGAAACATGGATGCCAAGGGAACTTGACTGCAGAAGTCAAGCAAGCTTAGGCACCTTCAGGGTTTAGTAGCATCTAAGACCTAAGTTATTTTGTGAATCTAGCCCCAAATGACTATGCCACCCAAGAAGTCATCTAACAGTTGGCGATAGCTCTAACTACTGGACAATATGATATTCTGATGTGAGTCTGTCTCAGTTTCTCCTGTTGAATTCATTCCACTGTGTAACATACGTAACAAAATATACATTGGGTCTGAGATAGAATGAGAATGTGTGTGTAGTCCAATGGTTAAGTAACTTACCTGGGAGATGTTGTGCTACCTTGCATGTAAAAGAAATATCTCCCTGATATATGGATGATAGAAGTATGCACAGTTATCTGCATCACTGTGTAATCGTGATCCAATGTGGAAAGTAGTTTCAAGAGGTCTTCCAGAATTCTCTGCCAGCTGAATCTTCAAACATTTATAAATACAGTATTTCATTTATGATTTGAAGAGGCTGGAATTTCAGTCTTGCAAAGTTTGGTAAGGCCCAGAAATTTGACTCTGAAAATGTGCCATTTGGATATGACATATTTATTCTTCCTCAATGACTTATGTATCATGTTCACTCCATTACAGTCAGAAGTGGTTTATCTATCTACGAGGACTGTGAGCTCACTCTAACATAGCCAGTCAAAAAGAAACATATTCATCTGATGTGTTAAGCAGAATAATATAGTTTGCTTTTCTTCAATATGGCACTGTATTACTAGCAGTAAGATAAAGAGAGATGTCTTAGAAGAAACACAGGAAACATACTGTATTTACACTATTAAGGAGCTATATTTACAGTCATTTTTATCCCTAGCACTTCCCTTTTGAAAACTGTATTGTGATATCTGGGTAATTTATTCCTATTAGATTTGATCCAAAGATTATTGAAGACAGTGAGAGTATTTCCATTGACTTCAGTGGGCTCTGAATCAGGCCAGTTATGCCTTGAGTTAATTTTTGAGGTCTAGACTGGGTAGTCATATAGGCTATGTCTACACTGGCAAGTTAGTTCTAATTAAGGAGACTTAATTCGAACTAACTAAAGCCATGGCTACACTAGGCTTTAGTTAGTTTGAATTAAGGGCTTCCTTAATTCAAACTAATAAGTTTGAATAGGGTATTCGAACTAAGGGGTTAATTTGAACTAACTAGTTCGAATTAACCAATGTGGCCATGTTAATTTGAACTAATTTCTTAGTTTGAATTAACCGGCCATGGAAATGAATGGGGATCGCTAATTCGAACTAAGCAAGTGCTTGCTTAGTTCGAACTAACATTCCAGTGTGGCCATGCTAGTTCGAATTAAGTTAATTCAAACTAACTAAAATTAGTTCAAATTAATTAGTTCAAACTAATTAATTCAAACTAACTTTAGCAAGTGTAGACATAGCCATGGTGTGTTGTGTATTTGCTTTCAGCACACAAATGTAATAACTTTTAATCCTGGTGCAAGTTATAATAGAGGAAATTCAAAAGTCAACATTTGCCATCTATCACCTAATGAAAGACAATAGTCTCCATAGAATGGGGTGATTTGTTAATAGGTTATATTCTAGTACACTTAATTAGTGCTATTCCTGACATTAAAATTGAGCAATGATAGAATTAAAGGGTGAGGCAACCATCCATTTATATTCTGTCAGACTAACAGTTTTGAATGTACCTTGTGTCACCTGTCACAACATGGTTGTCATATACACTACACTACTGGAGTCTGAATTGGTTTCAGAGGGAATGAATCCCTTTTTGTACTTATATTATAACACATACCTTCTTTTATAAAATGCCTTGAGATATACATGTGAAAAATGGTAAATAAGAACTGTATTATTATTATTCCTTTAGATTAATTTATTTGTGAATATGTTTCATTTTTAACAATGCCAGATAAACCTGAGATTGGACTTTTTACCCTTGCTGACATTTATTATAGTTGCTCAGTTTATGAAGGGAGTAATTTTACAGTGCACAGGTAAGAAAAGATTGAAATCAAGGTCATTGGAGCTCTGATGTGTGATTTCAGAATTGCATCTTCAGGATGCAATAAAGGAAACAACCATCCCAAAGTACTAAATTATACCACACTTGCAAAATAACCCTCCAAACTTTTTTCTGTTTCTGGAGCTAATGAGAGACATTTTAAATAAACAGTTTTGTCTGAATACTACTTCTTCGAGTTGTGTCCCTGTAGGTGCTCCACTTTAGTGTCATTGGGTGCGTCTACACTTACAAATTAAGTCGATTTAAGGAGGCTTAAGTTGATTTAAAATACTCCGCGTCTACACTGGGCTTTCCTTAAGTCGACTTAAGCTGCTCCTTAAGTCAAATTAAAAACACCTTGTTTTAATTCGAACTAGTGCTTAAATCAACATTATTAAGTCAACTTAAGCCAGTGGAAATGGGGATTAGCACCTTGGTGGAGTTTATTAAGTCAACTTAAAATGTTAAGTTGACTTAATAAGGTCGAAAAGGGGCCACGTCTACACTTGAAAAGTTAAGTCGACTTTTGTTAAGTCGTCTTAATAAGGTTGACTTTAAGTCGACTTCATAAAGTCGACTTAATAAGGTTGACTTTAAGTCGACTTCATAAAGTCGACTTAACTTTTCTAGTGTAGACATAGCCATTGATCGGAGATTTTTGCTAGCACTCTTCACCCAGGTCACACATGTGCCATAGTGGTCTCATGACACTGTTGGCATCCTTTTCATTGCACACAACCCAACCCCCCTAAGTTCTTTCTCAGCCATTCGCAATAAAAGACAGAGTCTCTAACAGTTCCTCACTTGTCCAAAATGTCCTCATAGTTAGTTGTTTTGTAGGCACTTAGTCAGTTTTCCCTCAGTTTTAATCTAGATTACTCTAGTTACCTGGGGAAAAAAAGTTATAGTTATCCTTAGGCAAGTTAGTTTTTCCCTCATCAATGCAGGCATCATGCTGGACTCACTTGGTTTCAAATGCTACTCTTCATACAGGGATGCAATGCCAGCATCTGACAGGCATGCTGAAGGCATCAGAGACCTAGGAGAGGAACATATATCACAGAAATGTCCCCACTGTAAAATTTAAAGGCTAGAGCCAGGCAGGACAGAGACCTCTCATTGAAACTAATTCTAATGGAGAGATCTCTTAGATGTGACTGACCTTGATCACGCAAAAAAGTCTCACAACACAAGACTAGAAAGAAAAGGCATTTAAACCCACCTGAACACAGAGTACAAGAAAAGAAAATCACCAATACCAGCGGCCAAGCAACCACATATCAAAGAAGCTGTTGGTTCCTTGAGTAGCCTACAGAGCTCAGTGCATAAAGAGTCCCCTCGCTCTTGCACAGAGCAAAAGGATGAATCAGGGCTTCTCCACCTGGACATGACGTCGCCACAGCCAGCAGTCTGCAGAAACTTGAAATCAGGCCTGACATTGGCACAGTCAGAAATCCGGGTACCAACCAGTCTCAGCAACTGCTGAATCACACGTCACAGCACTGATAGTACCAGCACCAGGACTTCTACCTATGACACTGGTACTGAGGAAGTATACAGAGAAGCACAGACACCATAAACAGGATGAGGAATTTCTAACGTCCTCCCCTATATCTTTACTGTATGGCACAAATACATCTCCTACACATTTTTCTTAGGACGAACCCATCTCCCCTATATCATTTTCAAGTGGTGAGGACTATGTGGGGAATAGGCCATGTTTTCCCTCCAGCTGTCCTCAACTGACATCCTCACTCTAAAATGCCACCACACCGTGGTTTAGACCCACGGTTCACTCTATCTGCGCCTTACCATATGCAGTGGTTGTCTTATTCTGCTTCCTGGAACAGATCAACTATCCCTCATAGGTGTAAACTGAGATCACCACCCAAGTCCGCCCCAACAGCACCTGAACCTGAGCCATAAGGAGTTATGCAGGGGTGTATGTAGAGGAAAACAACATCAACCCCTCACAATTCATCCTCCTCCCTAAATGAGACCATAATCCCTCCACTGCCCACCACCGTTGATGACTTTGGCAATTTCAGGACTTATTCAGAAGAGTGGCTGACAATTCTGAGATCCCACTTCAAGAAGTAGCGGAGTCACAACATAAGCTCCTAAAAATTTTATAAACTTCAGCCTCTTCAAAAATCTCCCTGGTCATGGATAACAACATGATAAAGCCTGCCAATAACATCTGGCAAATGCTGGCTGCCATTCCTACCACCTGTAAGAGGGTTGACAAAAAATATTACGTCCCCACCAAGAAAATAGAATACCTTTTTTACCCATCCACCACCGAACTCCCTGGTTGTAGAAGCTGCCAACCAGAGAAATAAGCAATAATACCACAAGTCCACACCTCAAGGCAAAAAGGATACGAGACTTAACTTACTTGGGAGAAAGGTATATACTTCTGCAACCTTGCAACTGGAGTTGCAAATTACGTGGTGCTGCTATCAAATTATGACCACAACTACTACAGGAAATTATCAGAATTTATTGACCATATCCCAGAGAACAAGAGGGCATAATTACAGTCTATGATAAAGGCATGACAATTGGTTGCAAGGACAGCTCTACAAGCCTCCCCCAATGTGGCCGATACAGCCGCCAAGGCAGTGGCATCAAAGGTGGTCATGCAAAGAGCTTTGTGGCCTTGCCCAGGCAACTCCAGACCATCATTGAGGACCTTCCTTTCTATAAGAGAAAGTTGTTTGTGGAGAAGAGAGATGACATGATGCACACCATCAAGGATTCTGATGCCATGCTCTACACCTTGGGCATCTATACACTTGCCTCAAGAAGAAAGCCTTTTGGTTTTCAGCCGTACAATTCCAGGTACCAATACCATCCACAGCATAGGACATACAACTCATCATGTAACAGACAACGAACCCAACAATGTAGACAATCGAATCAGCACCCATCAACATCCCAGGCTGCCCTCTCCAAACTTGTTTTGAGGATTTAGTTGAGGGTCTGCTCAACCGTCCCCAGCTCCCAGAACTACAGACAAACATAATTTTCTTCAACCATTGACTACCCCCTTTCTATCCATCTCAACATCTGAACATTCTAAACATCAAGAAATCCACGATAAAATCCATTAAACGAATAGAGTTTATTGGGGCACACCTAGACTCCCTTACAGCCAGAACATCCTTACCAAGACATGTATTTGATGCTGTAGTGAGTCTACAAGCCACAATATAGAACAGGCTGACCATAACTGTTCGCACCTGCTTTCAACTGTTAGGATGTGTGGGGGCAGCTATGTTTTTAGTACAACATGCATAGCTGCACATGTAGACCCTGAAGCAATGGCTCTCAACAGTGTACAAACCTCAGAGACATTCACTACACAAGACCATATCAATGCCAAACAAGAGCAAACAATCGCTGACTTGGTGAACTCATCCCTGCAATCTAACATTGGCCGTTCCATTCACATAGGAAACACCATCAATTATGATAACCAGGGATGCATACCTGGTAGGCTGGGAAACACACTTATAGGATCACATGATTCAGAGGAAATGGTCCACACACGAAACAACATGAGTTATAAATCTGTTGGAGTTACGCACTGTTCTCAACACTTGCATCCATTTACCACACATGATGGTGAACAAATCCATAAAAATAATGGCAGACAACACTGCGTGCATGTTTTACATCAATCAATAGGGAGGAGTGAGATCCAATTCTCCTTGCACGGAAGCAATACAATTATGGAATTGATGTATACCCGACAACACCAACATTTCAGTGACTTACTTACCTGGAATCCACAACACAACCACAGATATCATCAGCAAGAAAGTTCCCCTGATTACATGTGGGAACTGTACAGTGGAGTCTTGGAAGACATTTTCAACAATGGGTCATCCTACAATAGATCTGTTTGCTATGACCCACAACCACAAATGCCCTCACTTCTGCTGAAGAGCAGTGTTAGGAAAGGGGTCAAAAGAAGACGCATTCCTCACTTGGAGCAGGGAACTCCTTTATGCATTTCTACCTATCCCTCTAATAAACAACACACTACACAAAATAAGACAGGACAAAGTCAGTGTAATAATGATAGCACATGCGTGGAACAGACAAGTATGGTTCACTTACCTAATGCAGATGTCAGCCTGCACACCAATCTCTCAACCTCTCCTCTAGGAACTACTAGAACTACTGGATCTAGAGTAGCACAGACAATATTAGAAATGTGGCTGATTCTCTTCTCCGTGGGTTAGGGTAGATTTTTATGGAGAGTCCCCTGAGGGGGAACTACAATTAGGGAATGATCAAAGCCAATATAGATTTTAGTATTCTCCTTAATTAGAGTGTACACAATAGGTTCTTTAATAGCGTGGAACTTTCTCCTTCACTCTTACCCTGATCCTTTGTGGTAATTTTTTATTCTCCAGTTTGTTCTCCTTGTGTTAATATAACCCATTGGACTTCCAAAGAAAAACAAAAAACCCACATGCCATAGCTATTTTAAATTATTTATATAACCTACTAGACTAATCATAGTCTACCTGTCTTAAAAATATATATTCCAGTAGGACTAGGTCTGGCTTTCCTTGCACTGACAATTTTCAGTTTCTTAACTGTGCTTACAAACTTACTATATTATATAAACAATGACATTTAACATCTTTCTTATGCAATTTCAGCTATAACTTAGTAATAAAACAAGTTAACTGTTGTAATACTTAGAGCAAAAATTACATTTTGAAGCATTTCTAAGTTAAACGGCTTTTTTGAGCAATAAAGGGCTGAATTGTAGATTGTAGTCTTTGAGCTGGAGGAGAATTATCATCAGTCTGATACGGTGAAGGAGTCGCATACCCCCATCCATACTCCCCAATGTACGATGACATGCACTGTGCTTAAGAGGGACACATACCCTTCATGGACTCTCCAATCCAACTGTAACGCCATGGTTCTATCGTAAAAGAGTTCTCCTTTTCTGTGGAGGAGGGGGCTAGGATCCACCCTATGAGATATATGAATAATCTCCATTCCCCTCAGTAGAGTATTAGCACTGATTCTTAGTCTCTGTGTTTGGTTTCTTCCCCTCAAAACTACTATTTTATCTGCATCTTCCAGGAGGATTAATTATCCCTTTCCTATGCATCAGAAACCTTGCACACATGTCAAGAGCTAGTGGCAAGTGGGTTAAACCTCATAGCTAGTGATCTATTGCATGATTGCAAAAAGCCTGAGCAGACACGTAGTGGTGACCATGTAACCATTTGTTAATATGTATTACTACAGAATGCTAAGCATACAGGTTTCCTTGTCCTCATTTCAAAAAGTACATTCTCTTTTATGAATATGTGTATACTGGGTTAGTACACAGAATACTGCATACAGAATGCTGTGTTAGTACACAGATTTTAACATTTCAACATCAGCAGTAGAACAGGTTGGCAAATCATCCACCCCTTCTGTATTTAGAAGATGCCAAAGAAGAAAGAGACAAAACCGTGTAAGTAAAATTGAGCCAAACAGAGGCTAACATATTTATTTGTCCCATAACATAACATAAGCTACATTTTAGGTCTAATTATGAACCTAGTCTCTGCTTTTGCCAGCTAAGCTCTAGCTTTTTTAACAAGTGCTGTGCTTGCTGCAGTAGCATTAAAATACCTCTTTTCCTCTGAATTTTCACAGCTATAATTTGTGTTGTGGGATGTAAACTATGTTTATGAAGCAGCGAAGCTCTAATAATAATTATCATTATCTTTTAGAAAATGTAGCGTTCATTTAACGTAATTGCTATAATTCATCTTTCAAGTGTTTATATATGTGTTTAGCTCTATTGTAAACAAGCACAAAATATGCAAACATAGTATAACTTCATTGTTTTGCAGTTGGATTTCACTATTTCCCTCCTATTACTTTATAGATTTAGAGAAAAATAGTTAATGTGCTACCAATTAACAATAATTACAATAATGTATATATCTTTCTTTTTCAAGGATCTTGATTCCCCTTGTATTTATTTATATAATTTTGTGTAGATGTGTAGTCTGAAATGCATTTCATTTGTTTATGTATTATTGCCTGAGTAGTTGTGATTTACAGTAATAACACAATGATTATTGACCATTTTTTCCTGCAGGGTCCAAAAGAATCAGTGATAGTGAAGTCTCTGACTATGACTGTGATGATGGAATTGGCGTAGTTTCAGGTATGAATTTCTAAATGCACTTTTCTAGGTTCAGTAAAGAGCTTCCTTATTTATAATTTACAATGATTAATTTAATGTTGCTGTTCTCCTGGTAAAAAATAAATTGGCACTGAATACACATTTCTCTAACAAACATCCAACGTGCTGTGAGCTAGGTTTTTATAATGCATTATTAACTACAAAGGTGACTTGTAGAGTGGAAAAAACAATTAGACCTTTTCTTTATTCTGCTTCTTTTTTTTTAACTTTAGAATTTAGGTTTTATGTAATATGGAAGATTCTGTGGTGAAATAGTAACAACACAGTGGTTAAGGGCTCAGAAAGCTGAGCATTTGACAAGGGAAGGGAATTTTAGTCATCTGTTTTTAAAAGTCTATTTGTTTTGTTAATAGGTATTTAACTTCAGTGCTTTATGAGTATGAGATTAAAAATGTTATTGTCACAGATCCATCACCCCATCTCCTCTAATAATACACAAAAACTCACAATATACAACTCTGAGTTTTCCAAGATGTCCATCAATAAAACAAGAGGACACTGTATTTTGCATTTCTGGATATTTCTAAGTTAATAAATAGAAAAAATGTTTTTAATAAAAAATAAAACCCATAAACCACCACTGGGGTCTTAAAAATCCCTCAGAAGGAAAAAATGACATCATGTGACAGGATAAAGTCCTTTCCAAGTCATCTTTAACTCTTTCTTTAAAAGAGAATCCATTCTGGGCAGGGATGCTAGGATGGGTTGACAGTGTGGGAGCTGCCCGACATGCTCCTCCTGGTGGTATTCTTGGAGATTAGCTCAAGTGATCCCCCCTGTGTGGTCAGTGCTCCATTTCCCACGACCTAGATCTAGGTCCTCCAATTGAGTTCCACGGGCTACTCAGCCCTTTGGATGAAGCCTTAGTCTATGCACCTCCTCCCCTTCAGGGGGAAAAGTCCCACTCCCTGGTCCTGGCCACTACTTTGCATTCTCAGTGGCCAGAGAGTCCTTCCAGTCCTATAAAAGACCATTTCACTGGGCTGCTTTCCCCATAGCCCTTCAGTCCAGCCAATGCCCTCACCTCTGGGCTACTCACATTGCCTGGTCTGGATATCCCACCAGAACCTCTGCAGCCACCTGTCCCACGCCGACCCTTCACCTCCTGGACCGTTCTCTGGATCTCCATTGTCTTCCACACCTTCAGGACCTCCAGGCCCTGGTTAGTTCCCAGTATCACACTGTGAGCGTTCCAGGGTGCTGACTTCCTCAGCCAGAGGGAAAACCTTTCCCCCTGAGCTTCCCAGGCAGACTGCCCTAGCCAGTCTCTGATTGGCTCCCAGCCTACTTGCAGCCCATTGGCTGTAGCTCCCCCATTAAGGCCAGTGCAGGGCAATTTCCTAGAAGTCCGTGTTATTAACTGAGTCCCCAACATTTCTAGTTTTATTACACCTAGTTCCCTTCATTTTGTTGCAGTCCAACTTTGGCTGCATATCTGTTGCTACCTTATGACTGTTGGTATTATCTATAGTAGAGAAAGTAATTATGTTAGAAACCATTATTAACTAACTCATTTAAGTGACAGAATGTAAAACTCAAGTTGTTTCTAATGCAGACAAAGGTAAGTTGCTAATATGTTCTCTAGTTATGGTTACTTGCAGCTCCTCCCTACCACAAGCATACAATACATTCTGAAATTTGTCCTGGTCTATACTAGTTCCTACACATTATGTTAATTAAAACATTTCTAGCATGATGTATCATCCTAGTCTAGACAAGCCCTGAGAGAGTTCTGCTCCATAGCAGACACAGCCAACTGTTAGTTATGACTTCGAAGATGCGTATTTCATGGTGTAGGGCTTGCAGTTGAGATATGGTTCCATATGGCCGGCCCCTTCTGCCTCTAACCAAACCAAAGCAGCTACTCCATCAAGGGCACATTCACTTGCTCATCCACCAATGTGATATATGCCATCATGTGCCAGCAATGGCCCTCTACCTTATACATTGGACAAACAGGACAGTCTCTGTGCAAAAGAATAAATGGACACAAATCTGACATCAGAAATAGCAACATTCAAAAAGCAATAGGGGAACATTTCAATTTCCCTGCTCACTCTATGGAAGATCTGTTAATTGCCATACGTAAGCAAATTCATTACAAATCAAAGCTTCAAAGAGAAACTGCAGAGTTGAAATTCATATGCAGATTTTACACCATTGACTTGATCTTAAATAGGGATATCGCTTGGTTTTCTTGTTACAATAGGTGAGTTTGCCTCCTCTCTACCTCCCTTCCTTCTAATGTGCTGATTCACACTGTTTGAATCCGAACAACTGCTTTGATTCGCTGAAAGTCTGACTTGATCCTATGACTTACATTTTCCTGCATTTCTTTTCCTCCCATTATGTAAGTTCTGCATCTTCAAGTGTCTGACAAAGTGGAATTTTCTCCCATGAAAGCTTATGTGATAAATAAATTTGTTAGTTTTTAAAAGTGCCAGAAGAGTCCTTGTTTGTTTTCTCAGAGGAGATTTCATTCAGATTCCCTTGCCTCCATCAAACAGACAATCCAACCTCCATAGAAAACACCAGGCTTGAATGAAGGTTCCTGGGACAATGTTCACAAAGCTGTGCACAAGAAGGGAGATCTGAAAGCCCATAATCCGTTTAAATTCAGCTTTCAAGGATGCATCCAATCATTCATCGAGTGTTGTCCCTGTGGGTGCTCTACTGGTGGTGACGCATGATGCGGCACTCTTGATTGGAGATTTCACAGCAGTATGATTGTGGGCAGCACACACTGGAGGGTCTCTTGGAGCTGTTGGTGGTTGATAGAGCGCATGTGCTGCACAGCACTCTCAATTCTTTCTCAACTACTGGTCCGAAACAGAGCACTCTGCAGCAGTTCATGTTTTTTTTCCCCTTTTTTCCCTCATGAAACCAATTATATACCTGTTGTTACCTCAGCTGTCCGTCAATTTTACCCTTCCCTTTACCTTATCCAAAGGTTCAGTTAGTTAATTCAAAACAAAACCCTGAAGAGTCTTTGCTCTCTCTCCTTGCCGCTTAACAGCTATTCTTGAAGCCAGGCTTTAAACGGTGCTCTTATTGCTGGGATGCCATGCCGGCTTCAGATGGGCAGTCCCTCTGTGTGTTCTGCCTTGGGGAGAGTCATACACCCTTAAAATGCGCACACTGTAAAAATAAAAAATCAAGAACTAGGAGAGACAGGGACCTACGTCTTAAGTTAATGCTTCTAGAAAAGTCTCAAGCCTCCCTCAGACCTAGAGCCAGAGAAACAGGCATCGGTATGCTCTCCGAAAAGAAGGGCTACAACCCCAGCATCCAGCTCACTTCCAAAGTGAAAACACCATTCTGAAGGGCTTTCTCCTCTCAAAAGTACTAAAGAGGCTACTGGTTCCTCTAGATGGTCAGTGGCGACTAAGGACACGAAACATCCTAGTCATACTTTGAGATACCCTAAGAAGCTCTCCTCCACAGTTCCGCACAAACACCAGCAAGACCATACTGTTCTCACGAAGATATCCACCTCAGACTCAGTACAGATATTACGATAATTAAAGATCCAAACAGAGACCCCAAGGAAGGAAGCAAAACTACCCTTCCATTACTTCTCAATCAAAACACCAGGTATAGTTGAGGGTGCAAGAAACCTCACATATCATGTGGTGCTTCCTCTAAACACCATCAACCTCGAATTTTGCTTCAGACCCTTCCATTACAACTGGGCATCAATAACAACAGACTTATGGGTCTGACAGACTATCAAACTGGATTACAACATTTTATTCCTCTCTAAACCTCCATCCCATCCTCTCCCTGTCCCTCTTCAGGGACCCAGATCACATGCAGATCCTCACACAAGAAGTAAACCATCTACTTCAAATAGGTGCCATAGAACACGTACCTTTACAACACATCGGATGGGGATCCTACTAAAAATACTTTGTAGTACAAAAGAAAAATGGGGTTGGAAACCCATTCTGGACTTAACAACTCAACAAGTTTGTAATGAGACAAAAATTCAAAATGACAACCCTAAACAGGATAATCTCGGCACTGCAAAAAGGAGATTGGTTCTTGACCCTCGACCTCCAAGATGCAGGTTTCCACGTGACAATACATCCAGCTCACCAATGTTTTCTAAGATTCTTTTTTTCTGGCTAACACTACCAAAACAAAGTTTTGGCCTCTCCACGGCTCCCAGAATCTTTCCAAATTTTATCGCAGTGGTCACTATTTATCTGACAAGACAAGGAATCTTTATTTTTTCATACCTAGACGACTGTCTGGTAAGAGCATCTACGCTTCAACAGGCCAAGTTCACAACCCACATGACAAGTTGAACTACTTTTCAAAATCTAGGTTGGAGGATAAACATGGAAAAATCTCTTTTAATACCATCTCAGAGAATACAAGTCACAGGAGAAGACCTCGGCTCCACCCTAGCCAAAGCATCTCTCCCAAACCAGATATCCACAGCCATCAGATCATATCCATAACCCATTCACATTTAATAACAGCAAGAATGATCCTCCAACAACTGGGACATATGGCAGTGACAACCTCAGTGGTCCCTCCCACAAGACTTCACAGATGATGTCTCCAAGTGTGGTTCGCTATGGTGTATAGGCCAATCAGACACGCCCTCTCAAAAACTCTAACAATGCCAAAAGAAGTAAGATATTTCCTTACCTGGTGTAAACAAGAACTAAACCTAATGAAAGGGGTACCATTCTGCCAAAGGAACCCCTCAATCATGTTCACAACCGATGTATCCCTTTTCAGTTGGGGAGCACATATGCAACAGCTCACTGCACAGGGTCAATGGTCAGAAACGAGTCCTTCCTCCATATCAATATTCTCAAACTTAGAGCAGTTTGCAATGTCTACAGTTAATATATGTGACACAAGTCCATGAAAATTATAATGGACAATATCGCCTTCATGTTTTATATAAACTGACATGGGGAAGCCAGATCACAAGCCCTGTGCTCTGAATTGGTGAAACTTTGGAATTGGTGCATAAAGTACAACATAGACATCTCTTTTGCATATGTGCCAGGCAAACAGAACACCATCACCGACAAGCTAAGCACGATTCACCACTAACCACGAATGGTAACTGAACGATATAGTCCTCAAAGAACTCTTTCACTTGTGTGGCCATCCACTAATAGATGTGTTCACCACCGAACAAAACTAAAAATGCCACCGATACTGCTCAAGCGCAGGCCTAGGTGCCAAATCACTGGGTTATACTTTTCTGATCAATTGGAACACTGGAGTCCTGTACGCCTTTCCATCGATACATTGCTACACAGAGTCCTGCTCAAGATCAGAGGGGAGAAGGCGTATGTAATCCTCATAGCCCCAGTTTAGCCATGGTACTCAATCTCCTGTCTCTATCACTCTGCAAACCAATAACGCTTCCACACAGATGCGACGGGCTATATCAACACCAGGGACAATCTCATCATCTGGACACACTGGCTATGTCTACACTGGCAAGTTAGTTTGAATTAAGGAAGCTTAATTCGAACTAACTAAAGCCATGGCTACACTAGGCTTTAATTAGTTTGAATTAAGGGCTTCCTTAATTTGAACTAATAAATTTGAATATGCTATTTGTACTAAGGGTTAATTCGAACTAGTTAGTTCGAATTAACCAATGTGGCCATGTTAGTTCGAACTAATTGCATAGTTCAAACTAACCGGCCCATTGAACTCAATGCAATTCACTAATTCGAACTAAGCAAGTGCCATGAATGGCACTTGCTTAGTTCAAACTAAATTTTTCTAGTTGGAATTAAGTTACTTCAAACTAACTAAAATTAGTTCAAATTGCTTAGTTCAAATTAACTAATTCGAACTAACTTTAGTAAGTGTAGACATAGCCACTCAGACTTCACCTGACAGCTTGGCTATGAGATGACTCTCAATTAATGAATGTCAGTGCTCCCATGAAGTACAACACGTCCTAATAAATAATCGAAAAAATCCACAAGGAAGACCTACCTGCAAAAATGGTGCAGATTCCTATCCTGGTGAAAGACTAGACATATCAGCCTTCTTCTGCACCTCTTTTGGTCATTCTGGGTTACACCCCGCAATTGAAAATCTCTGGTCTCTTAATTAGCTCTCAAAAGGTGCGCCTCTCCGCTATTTCTGCTTTCTACAATAGAAAACTTCAACCACATTTATTTCTGTCCTAGTTATCAAGGGATCTCTACCTGGTCTGCAAAAAAATTTCCTCCCTGTACGAAATCCAACACTTACCTGGGACCTAGGTCTCATACTCAAAGCGCTCATTTAACCACCCTTTGAGCCTATTGCTACATGCTCTCTTCTCCTCCTATCTATGAAAGTATCATTTCTAGTCACCATCACCTCTAGGTGTGCCAGTGAAATCAGTGCATTAATAGCAAGCCCACCCTACACTATATTCTATAAAGACAAGGTTATCTTCAGACCCCATCCTAAGTTTGTACCAAAGACTGTATCTGACTTCCATTTAAACCAACCCATCCACTTACCTGTTTTCCATCCAAAGCCTCACAATGATCCTCAGGAACCCCTTCTCACACTCTTGATGTATGCAGATCACTCACTTTCTACCTAGAGAGAACAGAGACATTCAGAAAATCTGACAGACTCTTCATTTCCTTAGCTGACCATTCAAAAGGAAAGCTATTTCCAGCCAGAGAATCTTGAACTGGATCTCAGCTTGCATTAAGACGTGTTATTATCAATGAGGCCTACAGGTCCCATCAGCAATACATTTGCATGCTACAAGAGCAACGGCAACATCTGTTGCCGTCCTTAATGATGTCCCTATCATTGAAATTTGCAAAACTGCTACACAGGCATCATCTTCAATTTTAATTAACCATTATGCAATAGACCACCTAACCTCCAAGGACACAATGGTGGCCATGTGTGTTCTTTCATCAATTGACATTAAGTAACCAAAATCTCTCCTCTACTTCAAGACATTACTACATAATCACCACAGGTGGAGCACCCAGAGAGGCAACATTCAATGAAGAAGAAAAGGTTACTCACCGTGTGCAGTAACTGCTCCTTCTTCAAGATATGTGTCCCTGTGAGTGGTCCACTACCCATCCTCCTCCCCTCTACTTTGGAGTTTCTTCCCTTAATAGGAGACCCTGTGTTGGAAAAGGAAATGCGGGTGGCATGCAGCACACATGCCCTATCAACTGCCAGTGGCTCTGAGAGACCCTTCAGCACATGCGCTGTTGTGAAATCTCCGATCAAGGGCACCACAGTATGTGACACCACAAGTGGAACACTCACAGGGACACACATATTGAAGAAGAATCAGTTACTGCACACGGTGAGTAACCTTTTTTTCTTTTTCCCTCCACTAAGCTTCGGTATGCTTGAGAGCACAGGAAGTTTAGTTGTGCAGTACTCCTCCTCACTGTGCAAGGTGTTCTTTAGGAGTTCCTTCATCCTTCTCCTTGCCAGACCCCATCCTCAGTGACAAATGAGGCTCTAGGATTCCTGCTTCCCTAAGTCTGTTTCCCAGACCACAAGGACATTGAGGAATCTTGGGAGAAACGTGACTTGAAGCTAGCTTTTCCTGATGACTCCTTAAACCTGGTGACCTTTTCCTCTCTTCTGTTTACTAATAATGTTATGGGCAGAATAATTTTATGGAAAACAGAATTCTAAGCTAAACAGTACCTTATAGCCAGCACCTTAAAGGAGAGAAGCTATTTGGAAACGATCAACCCTGTAGACTCTAGGATGAGAAGAATTCTGTACCACTGACCAAAATATCGCACTCCTCTTTCCAGCATAAAGAACACTCCTGTTGCTGTTAGTTTTCCTTCAAGTCTCACTGAAGACCAAGGTTCCTTTTGCTTTCGGCCAGCATCCCCAAAGGAGCCATTATGGTATATATTAGGCATAGTTATAGCTGTTATATTCTGTTCACACAAAACTCCAGAGCTGTGGAAATCAGATTTCATATTTGTACTCTTCAAGGACCAGAGAGTAGATGGGAATGCTGTATTTCAATCATAACTAGAATGGTTAGTCTGTTGTATCAAATAACTATACAGAAGTTGGTCCTTAAGAAGTCAAAAGTCAGTTGGAGGATGAGTACCTTCTGGCCAGAAGGAGTCTGCTTTTGTGGGTAAGACAATTGTGATACAGTGGGCAACGGAAGCCACCTAAACCCCAGCTACCTGTCCTCAGTGCAAATTAGAGCTTCCCCACCCAGGCCATGACAGTCTCCTCCCTCTCAATTCATCAGGAGTCAGAGGGGCAGCTGGTGCAAGAAGCAGAGAAGCCCCATCCATAAACTTTCAGGTAGGGAAAATTTTCCACTGGCCCCTGGTCAGTTTAAGTCCATTCTTCTCCATATAACAACAGACTGGAAAAATACAGCCTTTTATTCTTACTATGTAATTTGTGTTTTGAGCACATCCAGTTACTTTTATCCAGGCTGTGTTTCTTCAGAGTTTCTTCAGTTCAATTAGTAATGGAAGGTGCTAAAGAAGTTATCGATATGGGCCAAAAGATGGAACAAAAGAGAGCTGGGTGTGAAAAATCTAGCCAAATAGAGACTAGAATTACTTATATTAAAGCAGCCTTCTCCTTACTGGTGGGCCTCCACACCACAAGAATTTCAGTTTACAAGAAAGACCATAGCCTCCTTTATTTTGTATTCTTAATCCTTTTGTATTAGTTAAGAAGACTACCACTACTGCATACTGGATGTGATAAAAAGTGCATCATTTGATTTTTTAAATCCTTCAGCGTAGTACCGGTGCATTTTGTAGTATTTAGAGTTTGCATGGCAAAGTTGGGACTATATTTTTATCTTACATAAATGAGCGCAACTTTTTTTCTTTGGTGAGTGGATAGTATTTGTGACCTTTCCCCCTACCTTTGTTCATTATTTAAAAACAAGTTAAATCTTGCTAAACTGTAAAGTAACCTTTATTGTTCTTTTGGAGTGTTAATTCTTAAATAAAGCTCATAATCACCATTAATCTATTTCATCTGAATTTATTCTTATCAGTCATGACATCCACTTGTTCTTTACACAGTGTAGCAGACAGTATGTTGAGTGACCATATTCCCTTCAAGATTAATGAGATTGTTCTTAATTTCTTTCAGTTGTAGGAATCTCCTTTTTAAGATACTGAGTTAAGAATCGATTGGCGTTATCAATCCAGTCTCCAAGACCCAAGTATCTTCATAGATTGTATTAAGTCTACTTATACAGTCACCAGAATCTCCTCTAAATTAAACAGTGTTATTCACATACCAAGTTCCAGAGGGGTAGCCATGTTAGTCTATTGCAGAAAAACAAACAGAGCCCTGTGGCACTTTTAAAGACTAACAGATTTATTTATCCCATCAGCTTTCATGGGAGAAAATCCCACTTTGTCAGACGCTTTGAAGATGGGAAATTTACAGAAACCTGTAAATCTCCCATCTTCAAAGTGTCTGACGAAGTGGGATTTTCTCCCACAAAAGCTCATGCGATAAATAAATCTGTTAGTCTTTGAAAGTGCCACAGGGCTCTGTTTGTTATTCACATAGGTGCTGAAACTAGGGTTGCTGCCACACCCCTGTGGCTTGAAGTAGTTTTCATTATAGACATGGTTTACGGTTTGGTTCAATGGCTCTCAGCAGTCCCCATATAAAAATTATTCCAGCACTTCTGCCTATATAGTAAATAGATTTCTTTACTTAACTTCTGTTTTGATATATGCCTGTCTAATTGGAGAGTCTGCACAATTCCTGCTCTTAATAGAGTTTGCAATATGCCTTGGCACATTTCTTTTGGTGCTTTATAGTTTTGGTTTTCTGCTGACTTGGTTCTGTTGTAATTGGGGCTGGTTATGAGGGTGGAAAAGGTACAAGATTCCTGTGGCCTTGAAAAAACTATTTTACTGCCTCTCTTTGCAGTACTGCTATCACTCTGTGTACTTAAAAAAAAAAAAAAAAAAAAGGTATTCCTTGTTTTGTTTCACCATCCGTATATCTCTCTCAGTTATGGTTCCTGTACTCAGCTTGCAAACTCATCACAATGTCATCCTGATTTAAATATTTGCCTTCATTTCATCGTGTTGCCTCTCCAGTTTTTTTCTTTTCCTCCTTATCCCAATTCTTTCATTCTGTATTCTTAGTTTTTAGTTAACAGCAGGTTTTATTTAACATGACAACTCACTTTGCTCTTTGTTCCTTTTGTCATATAAATTACTGTATCACCTCAAATAAGTTTGCTAACATGTCAAGTATTTGTCTTGATCCTTTCCATAGCAATCCTTGCTTATTCAAAGTATTGTACATGCAACCCAAGACCCTCGGAAACTTTTAAGCTTTGTCTTATCATGTTCCCATAATTATGCTTAAGAAACAATTATATTTGTGTGTTCTCCACATGGATGATTTTCTTTGGCAACACATTCTACCACCTGTTGAGGACAAGAGCTTCCTGTGGTTAGCTCTATGTTTCATTTTTTGTATTCAAATACCATATGGGAACATGAGAAAATGCACAGGGCACATATTTGATTCCATTATGAATCTATTTATTGTCCACTGGATGATTGTTGGTCTTTCATCTACTGTAGATACACCTCATGTCCTTTTAGATGTATTTATTTCTGCATATCTTTTTAATTTGGCTACCCTGTAACTGCCTGCTCTTATGAAATCATGGGACTTTGTGAATTACTCATATCAGTGTGGGTAAACTAGTTATGACTAGAAATCATATTGGCATTCAAGGGTCTTAGAGCAATTCTTAGTGTATATCTCTAAGCAAAATTATATCCTTTCATATCTGTTTGAAAAACAAATGGCAGGAACCCTTTCAAATTATAATTCCTTGAAGTGCTCTTTTAACTTCTTCTTTAATATGTTCACACATGCTGATTCTGTTGCTGCCTATAGAAATTTCATCCACATATTTAATTACCCATTCTCTAAAGAAATGATTCTTAAAATCCCTTTATAGCTGATCTTTTCTTAGTTTCCTGCCCTCTCCAGCTTTTGAGCTTTGAGCAGGGTTCAAAGATATCTGGTAGGAGTTGATTACAAAGCTGTCTCTTCTGATGGTTTGCACCTGCAGTCACATTTAGACAAATATGTATTCTTCAGCTTATTAAAGAAAGTGTTGCTTTATCCGGTACATGAACAAGAAAAGTGTATTTCTTCTTTGAGTGTGGTCCCCATGGTGCTCCACATTAGGTGTCAGTGCGCCCCACGCTGTGGACCAGAGGATTCTTTTCAGCAGTTATCCTCTTAGTCGTGCTTGCACTGAAGGTGGCTCACGACGGCCCTAGGGCAGCTTCAGCGCACGCGCGACCCCCTCCTGTCAGTTCCTTTTCAACCACCCTTGGCGGTGGACGGAGAACCGGAAGTTAGGGTCTTCCTCGTCCTCTTCCCTGTAGATAGAGAAAAATTTAGCTTCTTTTAGGGATTTGTCTTCAGTGTTCCTTTGTAGATAATCATCTTTATGCTCAGAAAAGAACGTCTCAGTCAGTCGTTAGCTTCCCTGTAGTACCAGACTCCATGGTCCCTTCTTCCTGAACTACTCTTTTCTCTTTCTTTTCCCAGTCAATTAGTTAAGGAGATAGTTGTTAAATGCCGGATTCACCCAGCCTCAATAGGTGTGAGACCTGTAACGAGGCTATACCTGCCTCCGACGAACATGCTCAGTGAGTCCGCTGCCTGGGAGATTCACATATTCCCCAGAAGTGCGGGCACTGTATCACTCTCAGCACAAAAGGACAGGGACCTCAGGCTCAAACTCTTCCTTATGGACAAGTCCCTGAAGCCTGTCCCCGAGCCAAGTCCTGATCAACAAAACCCATGGCAGGATCAACAAAAGAGAACAGCATCACCCTGCCACTCAACGAGTTCAAAAAGGGGTCACTTACCAGGCAGAAGATCCCCTAGGCACAATACCCTTGAGGTAACTGGACCCTTGTGTAAAAATAGTGCCACTAAGAACAAGGACTTGAAACGTCCTTCTACGGGGTCGAGCTCAAAAGCAAAACACTCCTCCATCTGCCCAGCACCGAAAAAGACCATGGTGCGGAAGAGGCATGAACAGGAGCCCTCGGCACCAGTGGTGCAGTGTACACCGACACACCACATGGCACCGAAAAATGAACCAGCACCAGTGGACACACTGGCACCAGAAACTGCCTCCTCACTGAAGCAAGCAGAGTCTGCCTGGTCAGCACCAAGCATGGCACCGGCAGCTGAACAGCATAGAAAGAAAACTCAGAAACAGCGCCATCTGTTGCTACCTCACTCACATTACAGCCAATCTACACTGCACTCTCAGCTGTCATCCCCTGGGTCAGCCCGGTCAACACAACAGACAAATAGAGGATGATATGTATTTCTCCTCTGACAACTCACCCATGAGATCCTATATTGATAGAGATATTACACCTTGAGACATCACCACGGCCACCACTCGTATTATAGTCCTCCTTGCTGCCATCAATACAGAAGATACTGGAGAGGAAGGAGGCATGGGGACAGATATTCCCCCTACCAGGGAAGTCACCTTATATCGCAAAGCTCACACCCATCCTCACACAGATCTCTCAGTGAGGTTCCATCAGTACCTTCACTGGTACCCTCAGGAAGAGCACTTTTGATTAACACAAGAGCCAAACAAGATCCTACCCTACGAATCCCAATCTCATCATCACCTGCAAATGAAGCAGTGATACCATCAACCTCCCACACGAGAGATGACTCAAAACAATTCAAAGACCTTTTCAAGAGGGTAGCCCAAGAATTGGAAATTCTGTTGGAAGAAGTAACTGAAACACAACACAAGTGTCTCAAAATATTACATATTGCACTTCCCATGGAGAATGCACTCATGGACCCAGCTAATACAATATGGCAGACATCGGCATCAATTCCCCCTACGAATAAACTTAATGACAGGAAGTATTACTACCTAAGGACATGGAGTTTCTTTTCACCCATCCTCTTCCAAACTCCTTTGTAATAAACGCAGCAAAACCAAAAGCAACACAAACAACTAGCTTTCAAATCCACACCACAGGACAAGGATTGGAAAAAGCTGGACCTCATGGGTCGTAAAGTTTATTCTTCCACAACTTTGCTAATGAGAATGGCAAATTATTCAGCCTTACTCTCAAATTATATCCATACTATCTAAGACAAGCTAGAACAATTCACAACAGATTTACCTGACAATAAAAAAAGAACAATATAAAATATTATTTACCGAGGGTCAGCTCGCAGCACGTACATCCCTGCAGACATCCCTTGATGTTGCGGACACAGCTGCCAGAACAGCAGCAACCAGCATTGTAATGAGAAGAGCCTCTTGGCTCCATTCAACAGCTCTCCCCAGGTACCTGCAAAACAAAATAGATTACCCTTTGATAGAACATGTCCCTTCTCAGATAAAACAGATGAAGTATTACATTCAATGAAAGATTCAAGAGCAACTTTATGAACCTTTGGTATATAAACATCTACCTTCAGAAAGAAGCAGCCATGTTTCCTAACATACCACAGGAAATACCAAGCACAGTATCAACCAAGATGGTATGATTACCAGCAAAGGGGTAGGCAATGCAATTATAAATGCAAATGACAACCCCAGCCCCCATCAAACCCAGAACAGCTACCACCAAAACCTCAATTTTGAGGATTTGGTTGAGGGTTTGAGGCTTCCTCCTTGCTACCCATCAGACAGTCTGTCACCCATGAATTTTGAGTTCCGGCTCAGACACTTCCATCAGGCTTGGTCTGCAATCACCAACGAGAAATGGGTCATGGAGATCACCAGGAATGACTATTCCATCCCCTTCTCAACCATACCCCCCACCTGTACCCCTTCCCCATCTCTATACAGGGACACCACTTACGTACAAGTCCTGCAGCAAGAAATCAAACATCTACTATTATAGAATCCATCCCCATAGAATACAGGAGCGATAGAATCCATCCCCATAGAATACAGGAGAAGAGGGTTCTACTCCCACTACTTTGTCGTTCAAAAGAAAACAGGTGATTTGAGACCAATTCTGGATTTGAGACCACTCAACAAATTCGTGAGATGACAGAAATTCAAAATGGTGACACTAAACACCATAATTCCCATGTTACAAAGAGGAGATTGGTTCTCAGCCCTCAACTTGAAAGATGCGTATTTCCACGTAACCATACACAGACGATTCCTACACTTCAGGATAAAAGAACAACATTATCATTACAAAGTACTTCCGTTTGGCCTATCTACAGCCCCAAGAGTATTTTCCAAGGTTTTGGCAGTAGTCACGGCATACCTACGAAGAAAACATATCACCATATTCCCATACCTCGACGACTGCGTCATCACAGCACGATTGAAACAAGATACAACTGAAGTAATACAAATAACTGTAGAATTATTTCAAAGGCTCGGCCTCAAAATAAACACTGAAAAATTTACACTATGCCCTACACAAGAACTCGATTTTATCGGAGCACACTTGTGCTCCTTAACTGCAAGAGCAGTTAAATCACCAAACCTTGCTTCATGGTGTTACAGGAGCCAATCTTGATAATGAAGCTCACACCATGGGTCACAGCATGAACCGTTCTCCAACTCCTTGGCCACATGGCGGCCACCACGGTGGTGGTGCCACTCGCCAGACTACATATGAGGGCCCTCCAGTTGTGGCTCTCTACAGTTTACAAACCAAACAAACACAGTATAAACAGAAGATTCCGGATTCCCAACGAAATCAAAGCTTCGTTACAATGGTGCACCATAGAAAACAACATAATGTGCGGATTACCCTTTCCTCTGCCACAACCCCACCATCATAATAACTACAGACACATCATTGCTAGGATGGAGAGCACACGCAGGCAAACAAACTGCCCAAGGGAGGTGACTAAACACAGAAACCGGCCTGCATATCAACAGCTAAGAGCAGTGAGAAAGGCATGCCAACACTTCCTACCAGTTATACAAGGTCAAACAATAAAGATTCTGACAGACAATGTTGCATGCATGTACTATATAAATCAGCAAGGAGGAGCTCGGTCGCCCTCACTATGTGTCAAAGCTGTAAAACTTTGGAATTGGTGTATTCGCCACACCATACAGATAGCAGCAGCATATCTGCCAGGCAAAGAAAACACAACTGCAGACACGCTCAGCGGATACTTCCTAAGCAATCACGAGTGGCAAATCAACAATATTCAACTAAACAAAATTTTCGCCCAATGGGGGATGCCAATGATAGATCTCTTTGCCACTCATGAGAACAGAAAACTTCACAAATTCTGCTCCAGAGCGGGAACAGCGCCAAAATTGATGGGCGATGCCTTTCTCCTGAAGTGGACACAATGCTTCTTATATTCCTTTCCTCCAGTCCCTCTGATACCCAAGGTAATCCAAAAGGGAAAAGCTGAACAAGTACACATAATACTCATAGCATCATGCTGGCCAAGACAGCCCTGGTTTTTGGACCTATTATTGCTATCTACCCACGAACCAATAACACTACATCTGACACCAGCTCTCCTATCACAGAATCACGGGCTCCTTAGACATCCAGAACTGCACAAGTTACACTTGACAGAGTGGCACCTAAATGGTTCCATCAGACAGAATTAAACTGCTCGGAGGCAGTCAACCAGGTTTCATTGAATAGTAACCCTCAACAAGAAAATCTTACCTGCAGAAGTAGAGGAGGTACCAGATATGATGCGCTACCAAGCATATCTCACCAACATCCACCGCAATACCACAAATCCTGGAATATCTTCTGGAATTGAAACAGTCCAAACTGTCACTCAGCTCGATAAGGGTTCACCTTGCTTCCATTTCCACATTTCATGATACAAATAATGGAACTTTGCTCTTCACCCACACTACAGTCAAGAAATTCCTGGCAGGCCTTCAAAGACTTTACCCACCTATCAAACCCCTGACTGTCCCTTGGAATCTAAATCTGATGCTAAGGACACTGTTGCAACACCTTTTTGAACCATCGGCAACGTGCTCATTACTCTATATGTCCATGAAAGTATCCTTCCTCATTGCGATCACTTCCACCAGAAGAGTTAGAGAGATCAATGCCCTCATGGCAGATCCACCATATACTATTTTTTACAAGGATAAGGTCACACTGAGACCCCCACCCAAAGTTCTTACCTAAAGTGGTATCCCACTTCCATATTAACGAACCAATACACTTACCTACCTTTTATCCAAAACTGCATAACTCTCCATATGAAACCATGCTCCACACACTGGATGTTAGACGCACCTTATCCTTCTACCTAGAAAGAATGAAACCTTTCAGAAAATCCTATAATCTTTATATCAATCACAGAGCGAACCAAGGGTAAACCAATATCAAACCAAAGATTATCAAAATGGATATGGGATTGCATACACATATGCTACGAACTTAACCACCAGCAACCCCCAGAAGACTTTAAAACACACTCCACAAGAGTGGTATCCACTAATGTGGAGCACCACGGGGACACCACTCAAAGAGAAAGAAGTGGTTGCTCACCTGTAGTAACTGATGTTCTTCGAGATGTGTGTCCCCAAGCATGCTCCACTATCTGCCCTCCTTCCCCTCTATTTCAGAGTTATCTTACAGGTTCTCTTCGGAAGAAAAGGAACTGATGGGAGGGGGTCACGCACGTGCTGAAGCTGTGCTGGGGCCATCATGAGCCACCTTCAGCACGAGTGTGACTATGAGGACAACTACTGAAAAGAATCCTCCGGTCCGCGGCATGGGGCGCACCGACGCCTAATGTGGAGCGTTCATGGGGACACACATCCGGAAGAACACTAGTGGCCTTAGAAAATGCCATTTGGCCCTGGGCCAAAAAAAGGTTGTGCATCCTTGATATAGTGTAAGTAAAGTAGAGGTACTTTAGAATGAGATGTGAGGAAGCGTTCTAAGTCAGCCGTAAAGATGTTGGCATGTTGTGGGGTCATGCGGGTACCCATAGAAGTGCCACTAACTTGAAGGTATAAATTATCTTCAAATCTGAAATGGTTGTGGGTGAGTACAAAGTCACAAAGTTCAGCGACAAGTTTTGCTGTGGCATCATCTTGAATAGTTCCTCTAATGGCTTGTAATCCATCTTTGTCTCATCCTAAAGCACCTCTACTTTACTAACTTTAGATGGCATTGTTCCAAAGATGCTAGATCAGAAACCTTTATTACATTATTTCTTACGCATGTATCTTTATAAGTCTTGAGCTTTATACTTTTCTTCTTAATGTTAAAACAATGCAAAGGTACTTTCCAGTTCTTTCATAATTCACAGATATCCCTGCTGTAGCTTTTTAACACTTTTTGTCATAAAACTTTCATAATGTTTATTTTATAAACATTCACACTTTTTTTCAACCAATGTTTAGAGCAGTGATTCCCAATCTTTTGGCTTGAGGGCCACAAATATCATTTTTACAACCCTGAAGGGCTACCAGCCTTCTCCAGCAGGCCTCCCCCTACTACAGCCAGACACAAGGGCTATGACTACACTAGGAAAAGTTAGGTCGACTTTGTTAAGTTGACTTAATAAGGTCGACTTTAAGTTGACCTTATTAAGTAGACTTAACAAAGTGGTTACTCTTGACTGGGACTTATTAATTAACTTCCCTTAGGTCGACCTAAGAAAGTGGACTTATGCGTCTACACTGGCCTTAGGTCGACCTAAGGAAGGGTTAGGTCGACCTAGACAGGATTAGTTTGAGTACCCTGTGTTTCTTATTAAGTCGACCTAATGAAAGCTTAGTGTGGATAGGGCTTAAGTTTAGGTCAACTTAAGCCTCCTTAAGTCAACCTAACTTGCTAGTGTAGACATAGCCAAGGAATCCTCGCTGATCTCCCATCTCCCGGGCTGCAGCAGGGAAACCACACGTTCTATAGCCGCATGCACTCATCTGAATCTCTAGGCAGTGGCTCCGTTCTTTACCCAGGGGGATGGAAGATCAGTGCTCTCTTCCTTCTGGCTCCAGCAGGGACTCCAGCACCAGTGTACCTAGGCAGAGCTCTTTCCCATGCTTCTGGTACAACCAGGGGGAGGGGAGTGCTGATCGCCCATCTCCTTGGCTTCAGCAAGGAGCCAGCACCAGTCTTTTAGCCCCATGGAAACATGCTCTACCTGGGTCCTTAGGCAGTGGCTCCCTTCTGCAGCCAGCAGAAGGGGAGCCACAGGCCACTTTGAAAGGCTCCGCAAGCCACTTTTGGCACCCGGAACACAGGTTGGGAACCACTGGTTTATAGTGTATGTTCTAAGATCTTGGCGAACTGTAGTCATCTCTTTACTCAAGGGAGTTTTAACTCTGTTTACTTGTTTTCCAGTCTGCGCAGCAATTTTTTTTCAAAAAAGTTTTTCTCTTACTTTAAAGCTCGAATAATATCTTTTAACTTGAATATATTAAGTAATTCTGTATCTTAAAAAAACTTTAATACAATAAATATAAATGTACAAAATCAACATAAATAAAATTTCACTTTAACTTATAATCACAAAAAATGTATGTTATTAAACTTGTTACCTTCTAAAATCATCAAGATCATTCTCTGTTTTTTTTCAACAAAGCATAAGAAAATTAAAACGGAAAATTAGACTCCTTCTCTATGTTAGTATCAATTGTTCAGTTGACCTTTCAACAAAATAGAGTCAATATTATACAATTTACCTTTGAAAGAGAAATTCACATTGTTTGCAAAACACTGATCATCAATAGTTCCTCATCACTAAAAATAATTTTATGAATCTTTTTTCTATTTATTCATTCTTTTCTCTGTACATTATATTTCAGCACAATATATAAAAAAGTCTAATGTGCCTACATTTAAAGTTCAGTTATGCTTGATTAGAATCTGTGTGTTGTAGCTGTGTTGGTCCCAGGATATTAGAGAACTTTGTGTAAACTTGAAAGCCTCTCTCTCTCTCACCAACAGAAGGTGATCTGATAAAAGATATTACCTCACTCACCTTGTATTTCTGATTACTGTCTATCATGCCTCTTTAATAAGGCATTCAAGCCCGCATTTGGATGCACAAATCAGCATGTAAGCAGGAGCATGCATGTAGCTAAAAGTGCTTACTTGGATGTCCAAATGTGAGAAGCATGCATGAAATAGTATGTTAAATATTTTGGCAACTTGATTATATTATTGATTTTAACCATAGTGAAATGTTAAACATTAAATAACATGTAAAGACAATACTGGAAACCTCAGAAAGTACAGATGTTAGATCAAGGAATGACATTTAGTATCACAACCTGAAACAAGTCGATTATGGTGGGTCTTTGATGTGCAGAAGTATAATATAGCTAATCTGTTTTTTAAACGGTTGAAAGCTAATTTTCTCCCTTAGATAAGCAAGCAATAAGACATATCGTAACAAACTTTAAAGGGTTCATAAAGAAAACTGGTGTTTTGTGGTTTATTCTAGAGATATTGATCTGAACTTTGTACATTTTTAGGTTTGTGAATTACAGTTGTATGCTGGCTGAAACATAACACATTTGAAAACAGTTAACAGGATTAATGGGTGAACATTGACACTGATGCTGTACAAAAACAAGGATGAGAACAAACCCTCCTGTGTGAATTATCTTGCCTTCATTAAGCCATTTGAAAGAAAGAAAGAAAGAAAGAAAGAAAGAAAGAAAGAAAGAATCTTTAAAACACTAGTGACCTATTTCCATGATTAGAAATAAAAATTTCAATATTCCATGTGAAGATTAAAAAAACAAAATCAAACTTTTGAGTTCAAAGATAGGTAATACACTTCTTAACATATGGCCAAAGACAGCAATGGTCTGTTTTGTGCAAGTCTGTGACGGGCATGTTGTCATTTGCTTTATTTCCTTCACTTCAGAGGAGATTGTTCTTGTTATTTAATATTGTTTATTATTAATATGAAGGGTGATAATGCCTAGCTATGACTAGACCTTATTATGCTAGATGTTCTGCAGATACACAGGTAGTCATGTTCCTTCCTCCAAAGAGTTTACAAGCTAATTTAAATGAAAGTGCAACCTGTGAGTGCAACAAACATTGCCCAGGACATGGAGGAGAAATAGAAATATAGGGTTATATTTTAAAAAGGAATTCTTGTAACTTCATTAACTTTTAACTTTAATGAGGAAGAGGGGCTGCTCCTTCTCCCCCTCTCCCCAAAATATTAAACATTTACTTAGATGAAACGTAGTGTTAAATTACCTCCATGACAAATAACCAGTATATGGTGCTGGGCCTTTGCTGCTCGACCCATAGGATCCAGCCTACCTCTGAATTTTCTCACCCTTCTTGTGCAAGGAGGAGTGAGGGTACTTATGAGAATGTCTGCAAAGGCTCAAATCTCCACTTCTTCCTCCAGGCTCAAAGGCTATGTCTACACTAGGAAAAGTTAGATTGACTTTGTTAAGTTGACTTAATAAGGTCGACTTTATTATTAAGTCGACTTAACAAAGTGGCAACACTTTAAGTCGACTTAGTCCACTTTGTTAAGTCGACCTAACAACTGCCCTTAGGTTGACTTAACAAAGTGGACTTATGCATCCACACTGGGCTTAGGTCGACCTAAGGAAGGGTTAGGTCGACCTAAGGAGGCTTAAGTCGACCTAATGATTGGTAGTTATTAAGTTGACTTAAGCTTTCATTATTGACTTAAGAAATTTCTTAAGTCGACTTAATGAAAGCCTAGTGTGGACGTGGCTTAATTTAAGTCGACTTAAGCCTCCTTAACTCGACTTAAATTGCCAGTGTAGACATAGCCAAAGAGTCCACCACCTCTCCTGTGTCACATCTTTACTTTGGGAGTCGGCACCTTTGATTCTGTCACCCTCATTGGACACTGACTGCAAGCTGTAACAGAATTTCAAGCTCCTGCATAAATTCACAACTTTAAAATCCTGTCAAGCCCTCTACCTAAACTAGGAAGCTGAAAAGCAGAAGAAAGATCCACCAGACACTTTGTCAGTCTTGCTCCAGTGGAAAAATTTCTTCTTGATCCCAGAATGTGGTGATTGGCCAGACCTACAGCGTGTTGAAACAAAGTTCAAACTATACTTTCATTTCAGGGCAAAGTGAGTGGGGCATCAACCTCAGTAGGCACCTTCCCTGCATTTAATTTCCTCCCATTCTGTAAATTTCCCATCTTCAAAGCATCTGATGAAGTGGGATTTTCTCCCACGAAAGCTCATGCGATAAATAAATAAATAAATAAATCTGTTAGTCTTTAAGGCTTAAGTCGACCTAAACTACTCCGTGTCCACACTGGGCTTTCCTTAAGTCGACTTAAGGAAAAGTTAAGTTGACTTAATAACACCTCGTTTTAGGTCGACTTAACACTTAAGTCGACCTTATTAGGTCAACTTAAGTCAGTGTGGACAGGAATTAGCGCCTAAGTCGACCTTTTTAAGTCGACTTAAAGTGTTAAGTTGACTTGATAAGGTCAAAAAGGGGCTATGTCTACACTAGAAAAGTTAAGTCAACTTTTGTTAAGTCAACTTAATAAAGTCGACTTAACTTTTCTAGTGTAGATATAGCCTAAAAGTGCCACAGGACTCTGTTTCTCAGCAGGATGGCTGATGTGGCCTGAGGGCTTCACATGCAGGAAGCAGAGGAGAGGGCACAAGAGACAATAAACCTTCCCTCTCTCCAGCTACCCACCTCATACAGTCTGGCCAAAGGAAACAGAGAGAGGTGGAGAATTTTCCTCCCTCATGACCCTCTCCCTGCCCATGTTCCAATCTTTATGTGTATTGGGTGGAGGAGAAGAGGGAAGGCTCCAGAGCAGGAAAGACAAATATACCTTTTCCTTCCCCGTCCTCTTAGAAACCCACGTGTTGTTTTCTCTTCCCTTTAATGGTTCCCACCAGGTAATTACTTTATTTTAATAATTGTCTATAGTCTCCAGTCCTGTCACAGCTAAGTATCCTGACACAACATTCCTTTTAGCTATTGTAGTTTAGACAGTACCAGGAATTGGAAAAGGAAAATGGAGTATCTGTAGGGAAATGAATTCTGAACTGGGTGATGGTAAAATAAAATGCCCTTTCCACAAACTTCATGTTTTTCACTTGCTTCCCTTCACATAGACTGCAGAGAAAAAGGAAATACTGGTAATTGTCAAAATTTTACTATTGGATATTGATTTCTCTCTTTTTCTCTCTAGCAAGTCTTCTACGCCACATATGTTATGAATATGATATTGAGACCATATATTTAAAAAATTTTATGGATACTTTTTTTGATACCACATCATGTAAGCTTGTTTCTAATTTGTTGCTGACAATTATTGCTAAGCTTTTCTCAGCATTATGACTTCCTACCTTTCAGCCTTCCAGTGAATATTTCTCTTACTGATTATTCTTCCCCATATGTATTGTATTTTTCTATGTTAAATCTCATTCTGTCCCTATATGTTGCCTATCCTTGGACTCACTTTATCATTTTTCTGTCCTCTCTAGTGCCTGTAATACCTCTTAATTTAATATAATCAGCAAATTGAATTAGCAGGCTGTTTACCCCTTCTTGAGATTTTTAATGAAAACGTTAAGTATTACTAGAGCTTACAGGATTCCCCTGTGGAACTACAGAAAGTGCGTTGTGAGCGTACTGACTATAATGTATCACAAATTAATATTTTTAACATACAGCACATTTGAATTATTCCAATTTCTATAGGACAGTCTTGCATTTCTATTATAAACCTGATTTTCAGATAACATTTTATTTCATATATGGTATGATAAAATTAAACACTTCTTAAAACTTCTAGACCTTTAAAAACATATTTTGAATTATGTTCACAATGTCATTTTATCAGTTTGTTGAGCTTAATTATTTAGTTATTTATTTAAATTATTTAATTATTTATTACTTAAAATAACTTCATATTTTCATTTTTATGAGAATATCTGCTGTAACTTCTGAACTATCCAAGATACTGTCTGTACAGAATTCCCACTCTCATATCTTATGTTCCCAACATGGTTCACAGCCTTTTTGGCTCTATGAGCAGAAGATGATAGCCTTGAAAATCCCTCAGTGGTCAATTATATGCCACCAGTTGGCACTATCTCACTCATAGAACTTTCCAGTCAATTTTCTTCTTTACCACAGTTATGTAAAGAGCTTTGTTCAATCCCTGACCATTTGTCTGGCTGGCTTGTTTATCATCTGCCTACCAGTGCTCAGCTGTTCGCTTTCTGGTTCTTCTGACTTCCAGATAGCCCCAATAAAAGCATCATGCAGATGACATTTCTCATATACCTACCCTCCTTTTTTCCTGCATTCTTTAGAAGTGCCCATTTCATCAGTAAGAAATTATTCATGCTCATTGTGTCTTTGCTGAGGAAAACCTTTAATTGTTTTGTAAAATGGCATGTGTGTCTATAGCACTACTTAACTAATAAATTATAGTTTGTTTTTCTTGACACTTTGACATAGGTGGCCACGGAATATAACAGTCTTGCAGTCTGTGCCTCAGACTACCTTAAACTGCCTCTTCCACTAACATTTTAATCTGAGCACCAGTTTGTCTTCTATTTTCAATTCAGATTGGTTGAGAATATAAGACATATACACCTATAGGAATAAAGACATTAAGTACAAACTTGGTAGAGTGAAATAACCTTTCACATAATTCATCTATGTCCCATACTGTGGAACAGTTCTACAATTTCTTATTGGGGTCAAAAGGCCTCACAGAATTTGAGAAAATGCATGCATGAGACATTTGAATGGCCAAGGAACAACTTTTTTAAGTCATACGATGATGGGTCATAAGTTAGGACCAGGCCCTAATGGTTAAGAAGCTGTTTAGGAGTCTGACTGTTGACCCAGGTAAAGGAAGTGAAGATCATTTTGGTGGAGTCATCACCTCCCATTGTTCCCCTAATGTTGCTTACTTGGAGAAAAACACCTGGAGTTGTGGATGTGACAAAGAATCAGTACCTTGGGAAAAAGTGCCCCAAAAATGGACCAAAGATCAGAGTGATCTCATTTGACCAGGATTGGACAATGCAGTTGGAGTCCAAAATCTGTAATCCTCTGATTTGATTAGAAGATTGCTGGGAATATCCTTTGGGACAATACCAGCCTGGGTTTCTCCCTTAAAGAGACCTGATAATGATAAAGAGAATGTGCTACTCCTGAGATCACTGTAAAGACAACCAGATGGCTGATACTCCTACTTTTCCTCCGAAGGAAAGTAGAGACCAAGACATTGTAGAATAGTCAGTTGACTGGAGGATGACGCCTGCTAACTTGACAATACCTGATCTACAAGACTTCGCATAGTTCCCCAAACTGCAGTTTCTGATTGTCTCTAAAGCTTCACAGACCAAGCAAGGTGAAGAGCAAATCTTTTTCTTTTTCTAAGTAACTTTCTTAGTTTTGTTTCCTTAAAGATATTTGAATATCTGTGCAGAGATGCCTGCCAGGAAAAGCTGTTTTATCTGAGCCTTTTTGTGGATGCATGTGTACATGTGTATGGCGAGTAATAGTGTGTGTGAATATAAGCCCATAAAGCAAATTACAGTTGGGCATTGATTAGCCTATGTTGAAAGCAAACCTTACCACAGCTCACTAGTGGTCAAGTGTGGTATTTAATTAATTAAAATTTAACCCATTGATTTTAAGGAAAAGTATAAATTGCTAAGTAAACTGCGTAGAGAAAGAAAGACCAAGTAAACCATTTAATCTCTGGAGTTAGGTTAACTTGTGATCTGATTATTGATTGTACTCATGCAATGATTTGATCAGTTGTTCTCTGCAATTCTAATTTCTATTATTGTTTATTCCTTGATTTGGCTAACTAGATTTACATTGTAATCTCAATCTGATTTTCATTTTTTTTAGTATTTTATAGAAGTATAATAAATTAGTTAACTTTCTAGTTGTTTATGCTCTTGAATAAAAGCCATAAAAACACACCAAATTGGTTTTCTCCGTTAAGTGGTGATGAGAAAAACACAACCTTATTTAATAAGATTTTAATTAAATATTTGACTCAAGCCCTGAAAACCCTATTGTTGTTACAAGGAGTTGCATCGGCTCATTGGTACCAAGGCTTTGATATGTCAAGACTTTGCTCCAGTGTTCCTCCACACATTGATATGGCTATCGACTCTCAACATTTCAAGACTTGTACCTCTCGACCCATTCAGTGAACATTCTGTTGGACATCTGCTTCACTGAATGTTTTGGTGTTTTTGCTTTAATACATCTTTATGGATAGAAGCAGCTAGTATTTATACTATTTTCTTTTACAGGATGACATCCTTCTCTCTTGATACACATGAAGGAATCTTTAGACTTGAAGATATGTGGATGTAGCAGGATGAAGCTGCGTGCAGATTAACATGATAGCTGCATCATTTGTCTTGGAGTCAAGCATGATGTATATGGGTACTAGATTTGCTTGACTAGGTCATGCTTCATGGGAACCATGATGCTGACTAGCCAGTTGGCTTGGTTTACTTTGTTGCAAAGGGCCAAGACTGAGAGGTATCTGGACTAGGAGCACATTCAAATAATATGACTGTGTCCTGTTTCTGTTGAGTTAATGAAGATACGACACAGATTTTGTGTAGCTAAGAGAAAACCATGTGAATCCATGAAGCTGGACTCCAGAACAGAGTCTCAGTGCTGCAGTCCTTTTGGAAGCAGATTTACCATTTTGCAGTTGCTCTCTTATGGACTGTGGTTTATAAGGCCAGAGAGCAAATAGAGGGGGGTTGAATGCTCATGCTTTAGTTGAGTCTCTTCTCATGCACAGAATGCCAGGATAGGTGATCAAGTCTGTGCATGTGTGTTATGCACCTGGCCCAATATGAGGCATGGGTAGCCTTTGAAGTATGTGGTATACTGCCAAGAACTATGGCTGAAGTGTGAAGGTCTGCTTGCTGTAGGTATGGAGGCCTATAAGCTTCAAGATTTTCCATTCTCCAAAAAGGATAATTTCAGAATTAGGTGGAACATCTGTACAGAATGCAAAGGAACTTGAAGTCACCCTGTTGCCTCTACGATCATCCTGTTTTTCTCCCCACGAGAGGCGAAGGGAGAAGCAAAAGGCACCATCTTGCATGCCATCCTACACACTGATGACTGGATTCAATGGTGGCTAATGATAGCCAACAAGGTATTCAAGGACAACAGCAGTGAATCCTTTTCGCTTTTACCTGAAGAAGAAACTGCTAGCTTTCTGCTCATGACCAGACTATTACAGGACGTCACTGGTGATGGTGATGCATGCAGGCCTCTCTATCAGTAGCTTTCTGTTAGCAAAAATCCTGACCAACTCTGGTGAAAGGGTTTGATTATCCTAATAACCCTTTGTAGGCGCAAACTTGTATGTTTTTCAGCTCTGTTATAGATATTGGTGATGATTCCGACAGATAATTGCTTAGAATCAGACTGGCTTGCTCTCTCCCATGCTGAGAACCCTAACTTTGAAAAGTTTGGTTCTTAACAGGGTAGAGTTCCATAAGTGTTTTAGTTCAAGTTCTCCTGTTATCTCAGATGACTTCTGCCAGAAGGATTTTTAACTTTTAAGTAGCAACATTTTTCAGTGTGGTGTAATCAGACCAATGCAGATCCCTTTAAGTACTTCTCACCAAACTGACTGACTACCATCTCTTGCATGAAAAACCAATTCCATCCATATTTACCATGCAACTACTGTGGTTTGTCATAAGCTCCTTGAAACCAGGGTCTCTACAGCCCCTTGCCATCAGGATCAATTTTGAACTTCTCTCATCTCTTGTAACACAGTTCCTTGTATCACTGTATAATAATGTGGTTCTGACAAACCTCATGAAAGCTCCCTTAGAGCTGTTCAGTATCTGGATTTCTTACATAGAAGGTAATGTTCCGAGGGCAGTGACTTCAGCTTCAGGAACTGGCAGATTTAAGTAAGATAATAAGATAGTGTTTACTTATCTGTAATTCCTTCCAGAACTATAGACAGATTTGCACCTTAATAACTCTATCATGCTGCCAACTTTTTTCTCATATGCATATGCTCATCCTGCTGATGTCCTTTTCCATAAACTTGATATTAAATGGGTTTCTTCTTTGTGTATATGAAATACTTGGAACATTCACTCATCTTTTTCCCCTTTGATTCCATTTCTTTCTGTTGACGTCTACAGAATGGATACAGCTATCACAAAAAGGACCATTTGTTTGCATTTTGCAGTCTGATCACATTTTGTACTGCTCTAACTTGGTAGGTTTTTTGTTAGGACTTTCCATGATTCATACTATCTAAATATCAAAGATGTAAACGTAAGGACATCCATATTTCTTTTTTGCATAAATTTACAAAGCAATTGCTATTGCTTAAATTTTATCCCAAGAGTTGAATCCCATTTTAATATATCAGTGCTGCTTTACCTGTTTCTGGAGTAGGAGTTCCCAAACCTCTCTCCCTCACTTAGCCTCATATAGTTTTACTTTTCTTTTTTAAAGGATTTTGAATTATGGTAATTCCTATATGTGATGGGTACACCATTTGTTTGAAACTGCAGTAACTAATGTTGTATATTTTTTGGCTCTAATAAAAAAAATTCTGTTTTTAAATTAATGCAACTAATGTTTCATACTCTTCACAGAAATTTTACTCTAAATTACTGTTTGGATGTATAGGTAATATTAACTAGCAATTTAAGTGCTAGTCTTTTAAAAGGAAGTTCCACCATAACGATTGGAAACATAACTGTGCACATATTTTACATTACATGAATGTTAAAACAAACGTCAGGTGTCTGAATTAAAACAACATTGTCCTATGCTTCATCTTTTATAATAAAATAGAAAATAAACAAATACATCCAAATGTGATTTCAGTTTTGCTGATTTTTTTTCTTTAGATTACCGACATAATGGAAGAGATCTTCAGAGTTCAACGCTATCGGTGCCAGAACAAGTGATGTCATCCAATCACTGCTCTCAGTCAGGGTCCCCTCACCGTACAGATAGTATAGGACGGACTAGATCTTGGTCTCCCAGTGTCCCTCCTCCACAAAGGTAAATCACTGTATAGATTGAGTGCCTGTATGGGTATGAAATTAAGTTCTGCTGAAATCCATGAAGATGTCAGAAATAACTGTGAATCCAAGAAAAATAATGAATGACAGCAATGCAGAGGAAATAGTTTGCTCTTATGAAATAATGGAAAAATGAATTTTTAAAAATAATTATGCCGTGTGTAATCCTTCATTTTTTACGTTAGTCTATCACAAAGTACAGTATATTCCAATCTAAAACAATATAGATTTTTATCCCCTTTCTTTTTTAAGTTTGATTTACGTGATTAAATGTTTTATGATTTGAGGTGCTCTTGATTTTGTTCAGTCAATTTGTCAAATAGCTATTTTCTACCACTGTGTCTGTAAATGACCACGCCTTGGAAAATCCAAAGGTTCTGTACTATTTAGGTTTTTTGTTTTATTATATATTTTGGAAACAACAAAAACAGATCAATATTTCTACAACCACTCTTTATATGGAAAAGAATAAACATCCTTCTTCTCAGGCAGCCTCTGACATATCCTGTGAAGGAAAGATCAGGATGTCTTTCCATAGTCAGCTACATAACATAATGATTACTATAGAACTGAAAATACTATTTAAGAACAGTTTTGTTAAGCATGAACAGACACTGCCCTTATGGAGATGGTTTCCTTCAAGAGGATACAAAAATAGAGATAGAGAGTAGAATGGGTTGTACCTTGGAGTTTAGTGTCACTTCCTAGGGCCATGCATTCAGCTGCTGTAATTTAGTATAGCTACACTGAACTCAATGTAGTTGAATCAATTTAATACCAGCTGATGATCATGTCATAAAGTTAATATTACCTATTAAACTTTGAGTGCAAAGTGTCAAATTTTCTGAATCAGGTACATGTCTGCTACATGCTCTTCCTTAGCTATTCTGCTTCTCTTCTTTTTTGCTTTCCCCTTTCCACTTTGTTCTCTTTTTTTGATTAAACTGTTAACTTGCTATTCCTTTACTTCTTACTACTTACTGTTTTCTCACCAACTATGTATTTCTATTAATTTTCGTTGCTTATGTACAGGTAACATCACATACATTAACATAAATCATTACATTCAGGTAACTGATAGTAGATCCCTACTGAAAAATCCAGTAAAACCAAATAAATACAATCTACTAAAAACCTACTTGGAAAGTAGCTAAATAGAAGGGCTTATTCTGATCTCACTTACATAAATCTAGATTGGATATTTTTCTAAAAGATATGCTCTGGTTCAAGAACAGCTATTGAACTTGAAACAGGAATTAATACAGGGAAATCATATAGCCTGTGTTATGTCAGAAGTCAGACTACATAATCACAATGGTACCTTCTGGCTTTAAAATTTATGAATATATGACATGATTAGAAAATAATTTAGCAGAGTTCTGGGTGTGGATTTAAAGTACTTGGATTCCAGCACTGCTGTTGATCTTTGGCGTGCCAGGGCGGAGGGATCAATATGATTCCACTTGATATTTTCTTGTTTTTCAGTTTATCTTTAGTATATGTAGGAAATTACTCCAAAAATTATATTAGCATTATGATGATAGTCTCAAGAACTAAAAATTAGGAAATGCCAGAATTATGGTTACCCATACAACCTTCTTCAGCTTCCTTGCATGTCTTTATTATGTGATCATAGACTATTTGTGCCTCATTCAGTGTACAAGATAAACAGTTAATAAGAAGATTGCAAGAAGAGAAATGATACCCTATTGCAGTGAAATACCGAGGGCGTCCGGGGGCCAAGCCCACCTTCTCCCTCCGCCCCCCGAGCCTCCCACACATATCCCACACCAAACTCCCAGCTACTCCAGGGAGCGGGGGCTGTACCTGCGGGTTAGAGAGGGGCATGAGGCTGCAGCAGCACTTCAGCTTGGCCTGGCAGGGACAGCCCCCCTGCCCCAGCCTGGGGAAAGGAACCATGTTGGCCCTTCACCACAGGCAGGGGTGACTGAGGGGCACTGAGGGATGCCCCTCAGCACCTGCTGCTTCTTCCAGCCCCCCTAAAAGGCTGACCTAAGCCCCCCAGGACTTACCCTCTGCTACTCCAGGCCAGCCCTGGCTGGGTCATGGCAGCTTCACCACCCTCCTGCGTGAGCAGGGGAGCGGATGTTACAACACTTGGGGGGCACTGAGGAGTGCCTCTCAGTGCCTCCGGGGTCCCCCATCCCCTGTGACGGGAGATCTTAGCCTGGCCCAGTGTCCCCCACCCCCTAGAGGGCGTTCCTGCATCTCCTCCTGCGTCTTGTGAAGGGCCAGCCTGGCCCTCCTCCCCACTCCACAGCCTGGTGCACAGGGACCTGGTTTCCCCGTCCCCTGCTCGATACACCACTGTTCTGTGGTGTTTGTGGCCCTGGACAGAACTACAGGAAAGAACTGGGTTCTGTTCATGGCTCTCCCACAGACTTCCTATGTAATGCTGAATTAGATTATCTTAATTCATATCTACAAGGAATCCTTAATTCTGGCATATGAGTCTTCAATTTTGCAATCTCATAATTTTGTTACATATGGTATTTGTCCCATAAGATATTTTTGTGTGCACATATGTTCACGTGTATGTAACAAAACCATATCAGTTTAATGTATATAAATCTCCTCTGAAGATTACTGTCACTGAATAATTGATTTCATAGTAGGGACCATAGATGCCACGAATATGGAAATGCCTTATTGTTCTGATTCAACTTGTTTGCATTATTAAAATTATAACACAATAGTAATAAATTTGTATGCATTTTCCCTGCATTGTATGATAGTTTTCCCTAATAAATTATGTGAACATCCAAATGAAAATATTCTGTTGTGTTTACCTGATTCATTTTGCAGTTGACAGTACCATTTTCCTTTCTTCTCACTACTGATTGATTTGTTCTGTGGTGCTGAAGGAGGAGAAGAAGGATCTCTGGAGACTACTGTTTATGTTCAATAAAATAAGATCTAATTCTTGGCCCCATAGAAGTCAATGGAAAAACTTCCATTAAGTTCAGGGGAGCCAAGATTTCACCTACTATAATAATTACTTGGTGCTACTAAAATATAATATAATACTGAAAAATATTTTGAATTAAAAAAATCTACTTTTAAACTCCTGGATTATGCTAATTAAGTTGTCTTGCTATTTCTTCAGTTAAAAACTAATATCTAGTGATTTGTGAACATGATAATTTGTTTGGCAGGCTTAATTTCCCATAGTAGTCCTCATTTCACTCCACATTAGATTGCCTCTGCCAAATATGGCAAAATATCAGCCCCATGTTTGATGGAGCCTGGAAAACTCTAAAAGTTCCCTACAATAAATCTACCAGTTTGAAAGCAGACGCCTGCTACAATACATCGTTCTATAAGTATGGCTCAATCTCCTCCTGTGCTAAAGTTGAAATATCTCTGGCACAAAGGTAGTGGCTTTTCTCTTTGTAATAATGATAGCCATTTTGTCAACTATTTGCCATGAGACTTATAATTATGTGACAGTGCAAGTATGTGAAAGATAGACGTGTTAAAGCTTTTCATAGCTGACATTTTCGTTAACAGAACTAATTTTACAAATCAGTATAAGGACATGGTTCACTACTCATCCTAAGACTTTGATGGCTTTTATGTCCTCAGTAGGAATGTGGAACAGGGACCACGAGGGACTCGATCTACTCCTGCACATTATAATACCATGAACCGAATGGATAGACATCGTGCAATAGATGACAACTACTCCCCAGACAGAGAGAGGTAAAATCATAAAGAAATTACTAACATCTTTAGTTTATAGTCATCACGAGTGAGTTATTTCAATGTGACATTTTAATCCTAAATTCAGGTCACTACAGTAAACTCAAAACTCAGAGAAACTTTCACAACCTCAGAGTTCCACAGATGATGATAACCCCGTTGTTCTTTTTTTTTTTCTTTTTTTGGTTTAATATTTAAAATTCACAGTGTGTACAGGACTGCCTGCACTGTCATCTTGTTTCTTCTTCAAAAGAAACAAAACAAAACAAAACAAAAACTTTGAAGAGTATCTGTTACACAATCAGCCGGACTGGTTCTTTCTACATTTGTTTTTATTGTGACTATTTTTAATTTTTTTTAAAATGTTTGTTATTTATGGGTTTTGTAAGATCTTCAGATTGATGAATATGCTGAAATATATGTAGCAATATACTTAGTTGATAACTTTCATTGATAAATGGAAATTACATAAAAGGCCATAATTTTGTATTCCGATTTTGTGAAAAGCTCCTATTGGGTACAGTAATGGTGACATGCATGTAACAAAAGTAGAATGTTTAACTAACAGTTCTTATCTATTCTTAACTTTATGAAACATTTACCCTTAAAATAAGCTGCAGTGCCAGTCTCTGAAATCAGAATTGAGACCTGTGCATTTGGAATGTACCTCTCAGCCTGACAGAAACATTTCTGCTGAACAGGGTTTCAGAAATCGTGAGCAGAGACAACTTACATCAATTTTAATGAATTAGAAGGGAAACACAGTTGATAATCAGCTAGTGTAGCTCATTTTCCTATATTACCTGAGGTATCTTCTGCCTTCAGTTTAAAAAAAGGCAGGGAAGGGCTCAGTGCTTACCACCTCATTGACTTTGGGTCATAAAACAAAAATAGAAAGCATTCATTTCTCTTAGTTTTAAAACACTCTAGCATTTGAGTATATTTTGTGCATTAAGATGGCAATATACCCATCACAATTATACAAGAAAGATTGCTCAATAGTTTAGCATTTGTTATTTTCAGATGCAATAATTAATACAGATATATTTTCCCATCTTCACTAATCATATGTTGTGAGCACTTATGAAGTTGCTGTATGCCAAGTTAATATTTTTGCAGACTGTTAGTAAAGATGGGTTATCTCATAATTGATATCAAAATTACATAACTGATTAACTCTAATAAAATTAAGAATTTAATAAAATTAAGAAATTATTTTATGATAAGTATATTGAACAGTAAAGACCATTGTGCTTTAAAAGAATATTAATGCTATGGTCCATAAATGTGAGGCAAAAAAACTCCATGCAAATTATTAATCATAGTTACTATTATAATCCATGAAAATATTAGAAAAAAGTCAATATCAGAAAGTTTTTGACAAAACAGAGCAAATGTATAGAAGTTGAAATACTGAAAAGTAAACAAATCCTTTTTATCCTAGATTTTCTAACAGTATTTGTTACAACTACACATAAGTTGTATATTTATCTTTCAAGATTTCTTATATAAGAATCATTGCCTTGGTTCTGTAATTATGCCATCACCAAGAGAAACATTACTTAGGTGGGTGTTCAGGCAGGTCGTTTAATACTGATGTCCTAAATCAATGAACTAAGGATTCTAACTGATGTATGTCTTTTTAAATAGGAAAAAACCCGAGTGATCATGTGTGTGGTTATATTATAGTCAATAATACTGAAGCTCTGACTCTTTGAAGCACCACATACAGCTCTTGTAACAACCGTTTCCAGGTTTGTTTGGTTTCAGGCAGAGTGCTCTCCTTGATGCCTTACAAACACAGAAAACAGTGCAGGGAACCTGAACCACATCTGTCCTCATCTCTTCAAGTCAACGCATCCTGATCAAGTCAAACTTGAGCGGGGGAGCATTAATTAGATGGTGGATATTTTGTTAATAGATGTGTCAGAGAAACAAGAGTTGTGCTTTGATGTTGCACTGGGATGTTTGAAATGGTAGCATAGTATTGAATCAGTACAATGGTACTTGGTGCTGTAATCATGCAATATCAAGATCCAAGTATGGCAGTAGATTCTCAGGATATTGTTTCTTAGTTTATGGCACTCAGGAACTTCATTAGCTGAAAGAGTGGCTCACCAGATCTGTAGGGCTGAGGATTATTGATTTTTGCTGCATGTTTGTTTTATGAAATCCTTGAATTTGTATAGATGGCAAAACTTGAATTATTTTACTTGTTTATTCCCTCTCCAAGCAAATGCTTTACATATTATTCTGTAGTCAAAAGAAGAAAATGCACAAGAACAACAACACAGATCGCTCCTGTCTATCTTGTATTATTATAGTATATCTTAAACTTTTAACCCAGGCTTGTCTGACCTGCGGTCTGCGGGCCAGAATCCAGCCCTCCAGGGGCTGGAATCCAGCCCAAGGATGCCTGGGAGCTGGGCTAGGCTGTAGCCTTTTCAAATCTCCTGCCCTGCCTGAGCACGCTCAGATGCATGGCCCAGGGTGGGAGCTGCCTGGCCTGCAGCTCTGGCCAGGTAAGGGGGCCGGGAGGATTGGGGAGCCGACTGGTGGGCAGGGAAGGAATCTGGGGGTGGGGGATCCAGCAGATGGGTGGGGAAGGGGCCGGCGGGACAAGAGGATTGGGGAGCCAGTGGGCAAGGAAGGGGTTCGGCGGTGGGGGTCGGGGAGCCAGAGGGCAGGGAAAGGACCAGGGAGCTATGGGGTGGCAGGGCCTGGGAAGGCTGCTGGGCATCGGCAGTGGTGGAGCGGGGGTTTGGAGAGGCTCCAGGGGGCGGCGGCGGTGGAGGGTCGGAGAGGCCATGGAGGCTGCAGGGCCCTGGGGGACTGTGGCAGTGGGGCCTGGAGGGCCCAGGAAGACCATGGTCGACTGATGGGGGAGCAGGGAGGCCATGAGGCTGGGGGGCAGCGATGGTGGGGGTTGGCAAGGCTGAGAGGGCCCCATGAGGGGGTAGCAATGGGGCCCTGTTGGGGGGTCCCAGGGAGGCCTGATGGGCAGATGTTGGGGGGCTTGGTGAAGCTATGGGGTTGAGGGGGCCAGCAGTAGAGTCTGCGGTGGCCATGGGGTTGGGGTGGGGGTGGCAAGATCTAGGGCAGTGGGTGTCCTGTGGGGGCCTGGGGGAAATCAGCTGGGTCAAGGCCCAGGGTAGCACTGGGGCGTGGGTCAGGGGTAGCAGGGCCCAAGAGGCAGCAGGTCAGAAATAGGGTTGTGGGGTGCAGGGGAGGAGTGATGGAACTGTAGGGACCTGGCACTCTGTCACTGCGAGCCAGTACTTCCCCATAGGCCCCTGCTACCCCACCCCACCTCTGCCCTGCCATCCCCTCCCAAGCTCCCCAGTCATTCCTTCTTCACCACTCCACCCCTGCTATCTCCCCTGCCTCCCTACCACTCCACAGTTTCTATGCGTATCTATCCAAAATGTGCTCACTGGCCCTTGCATGAGGGAAAAAAATTGGAATGTGGCCCTTCCCCAAAAAAGTTGGACCCCTCTTTTAACCATTTAAGTCTCTATTGCGAAATATGTTCTCTAAAGTATTATTGGCTGTGAAGTACTAGAAATGGTGGGGGAAGTATAGTTCAAAACCTTTCACAGTTTATAATTTTTTTGCATACCTAGCAGCAGGAATATGAATGGGAGAGTAATTAAAGCATAAAACCCAATAGTACTGAATATGTATTAGATGTTCTCCTTACCTTCTGTACCTTAATCTGTTCACACTAAATTCCTGGAGTGAAATCTTGGTTCCACTGAAGTCAATGGCAAAACTTTCATTGACTTAAGTGGAACAAGATTTCACTCCTGGACCTGATTTCTTGTTTTGTTGGTATAAACAGCTTTGCCAGATTTAGTAGGGAAGTGTCTGGTCAGAAGTATAACTTTCCAAGCACGGAAAATTCTATATTTTTATAGAGTGAAAGCCTTTCTTCTTGTTGCAAAATTATCCTGAGTTTGTCTCACACTTAGTTGTAACTAACTAAATGCATACTTTGCACTACTATGGTTTTGATGGCTTACTATGAATCCCTAGAGCTGCATTTACCTGGGGATTGGGATCTATTTAGGACTGCTTCAGAAATGGAACTCATCTACATAAGTTTCTCATCCCATCTCAAACTCCTTTTTGTTACCTGACTAAACTGGAGGTGTAGACACTCCTCCTTCCATGAGGCTCCCTCATTTTCTGGATCATTCAGTGTAGAGTTGATCTAGCATATCCAGCATTAGGGGACTCCCCTGCTACTGCCACATAACATAGGCCCAAGATTTGATGCTATGTAAGGCAAGCTGACTTTCTGTTGGATGGAAAACATGAACTGGAATGCTCTTTAACCCATACTATGTGGCTAACAGAGATCATATGAAAAACAATGTATTAAGAACACAGGAATGTCCATACTGGGTCCTTTTAGCCCAGTAGTCAGTCATCCAATAGTGGCTAGTGCCAGATACTTCAGAGGGATTGAAAAGAACATAGCAATTTATTGAGTGACCCGTCCCCTGTCATGAAGTCCCAGGTTCTGCAGTCAGTGGTTTTGAGACATCTAGAACATAAGGTTGCATCCCTGACCATCTTGGCTAATAGCCATTGATGGACCTATTCACTGTGAACTTATCAATTTTTTTTAATCTAGTTATATTTTTGGATTTCACAACATCCCTTGACAATGAGTTCCACAGATTAAGTGTGTGTTGTATGAAGAAGTACTTTAAATTGTCAGTGATGAAGAATTCACCACAGCCCTTAGTAAATCAGAGGTTAATTATTCTCACCATTAAAATTTTGTGTTTTATTTCCAGTCTGTTTGTCTAGCTTCAACTTTCAGCCATTGGATCATGTTATAACTTTCTCTGCTAGACTGAAGAGCCAATTATTAAATATTATTAAATATATCCCGTGTAGATACTCACAAACTGTAATCAAGTAATCCTTTTACCTTCTCTTTGTTAAGTTAAATACATTGAGTTTTTTGAACCTATCACTATAAATCATGTTTTCTAATCCTTTAATAATTCTCATGGCTCTTCCCTAAACTCTCTCCAATTTGTCAACATCTTACTGAATTGTGAATACCAGAACAGGACACAATATTCCTGCAGTGGACACACCTATCCCAAACATAGATGTAAAATAACCTCTCTCCTTTTAGTTGAGATTCCCTTGTTTATGGATCACATTAGCTCTTTTGGCCACAGCACCACAAAGCTGCTTCAAGTGTCTGATGAAGTGGGAGTTTCTCCCAAGAACGCTCATGCGATAAATTTGTTAGTATTTAAAAATGCCACAGAACTCCTTGGTTTTTTAGCATCACAATGGAATCTTATGTTCATCTGACCCCCGCATCTTTTTCAAAGTCCCTGCTTTCCAGGATAGGGTCCGCATCCTGTAAGTACGATCTACATTCTTTGTTCCTAGATATATAGTTTTACCCTTAGCCATGTTAAAATGCATATTTAAACAATTCACCCAAAATTTATAAAAATACCTCGCAAGACCACTTCCCCAGAACTTTCATCTTTCACTTCCTGAATCAGAGATAAAGAAGATATGCTCAGGTATACCTGGATAGAATCTATCACCTTCAAAATAATTTCCCACAGCTCCTTCAACCCAAAACTATAAGTGATATATGGATGAGAGTTCTGAGGACAGAAAACTTCCTAAGAGAACGTAAAATGAAATACTTTATGCTATATTCCATGAAGCTGAGACAAGAATTTCATAGAACTGTGGTTTTCTCCCAGGATCTACGGGCAGCTCTAAGGCACAAAAATGGTTGAGTCATTTCTCAGAATGACATTAGGGGAAAAATACATTGTGTTACTTGTCTTAAAAATTCTTACAACAATTTTGTTGAGAAACTCTAATGTTTCATGTTTGGAGCAGGGACTTGTCATTTGGCTGCTGGGTTGCCATGGTGTTAGGGATATGCCTTTTGAAACCTTTGTGGAAATTCACCCAAATGTGGCCAAGTTATGAGACTGAAAATCTCAGTTTGCATATTATTAGTAGATACCTTTTAGAGTTTAGCAACTAAATTCTCAAGATCCATTTATATTGACCATGCTTTGCTCCAGCACTGCAGAGATTGAGCAGAACTTTTCCTACAATTGTTCCTCCTATCAGTCAGGAGCCAGTATGGCACTGAGCATAGTATCTGTCAATGATGAGGATAAAAAGAAATAATAATAATTAATAATAATCAATTAGTGGGAACTGAGAGAGTCAGGGATCCTGTGTACTGAATTAGGCAGGACTCCTGTGGAAAAAATAGCATGTGATCATGTAATTGATGACTGTATTATAATACATACACAAAGGGTGGTGAATTAAGGTTCCAGGCCCAACTTACTTTGGGCATTTCTAAGCTGCTGAGTGCTTGACTTTGCAATCTTAATATTCAGTTAATGTAGACTTTTGCATGTAATTTCCTAGGTTTCTAAAATGCAAACTGAAAAAAACCCAAAAATTCCAGCACATGGAACTATATTGATAAGTACACATCATTAGGATTAGAGCCTTTAAATCCACAACACAGACCTCTGCCACTTGAGCAAACAGAGAAACTGACAGCAGAAGTAGGTTATTGTCTTCTGTGAGGGCAAACCACTAGTGGGAGAGAAGGTATTTATTTGCCAGTGGGCCTTACAGCTGACAGTAGAAGAATGTTGAGTCTTAAGAGCCATAATTATTTCAGCTTTTAGAAAAGTGTTCTTTAATGGTAACAGACTCTTCTGCTCTTGACACCCCACCCCCCATGCTAGAACTCCTGGCTCCTTCCACCTTCCCTCATTCCAGACCCAGACCCCCTCCCTTCTTGGTTCCATGTTGCAGACACAGCCCTTACTCTCCACCTCCCTTCAGCTCCCTGTCCCAGCCATTTCCTTCAGTTCCACTTACCAGTCCTAGTTCCAGTCTTCCACCCTTCCCTAGCACCTCATGCCAGTCTTCCCACCCTGTTTCTTTGTCCCCAGCTCTTTAGTCCTGGCTTCTACCCTTCTGCATTCCATTCAGCTGTTTTCTTCTTTTCCTTGCTCCTCAGGCTCCAGGGAGAGCTCTAAAATCAGTTCTCCCAGTTCACAGTTCCAGTGTCCAAAACCAGAGCAGCTCTTGGCACCCAGGAGGAGCAATTGTAGGAAAAACCTATCTCAACTAGTTCCAGGCTGCGCATGGGCTCTGTAGGGATGGAACATGTGTAATCCAGCCAACATATGGAAGCTGAGAGGGGAAGGAACGTTCTCAGAGTAGATGATATCTTCAGAGAATTTCATTATGCGACGGGTAATACACAATACTATATGAGTGCTGAAAACAGCAGGGGGAAGGCACCAAAAGTGACTAACGCCATAAAAATATCATGAGACAGGATGAGGGTGAGCTATAGCCCTGTCCTCTTTCTGCATGGTCAAGCAGAGCAGGCCAGCACTGAGTGGGAGGAATGCATGATACTCCTGTGAAAGAATGTAGCAAATACCACTGTTTTGTGCATTCCTCCAAGGTTTTTGATATCCAAGTGCTGCCCGTGAACAGCCCCTCCTACTCTTCATCACCAAGGCAGGCGGTATCTGAAGTCGTATACCTCCTACTTAGGTATCATGCTACGGGAGCGGTATAATAAAATAGATAGGTAGCCTGCTCATTTAAAATAAACATAAATTATCTAATGCCTTGTGTCCAAAACCATAATAAAAAACCAAATAATCTGTTACAGAGTCTTAAAGATCTTTTTGTGTTTAAACGTTCAGAAAGATATTTTAGGATCATTATGGAGAATTAGTCTTTAATATGTTGGATTTTTTCAGCATTTTGCCATTTTTCTGACTGACCTAGATCTAGCATCAGCCGTGCTAGTTGTGTGAGCAGAATGAAGCCAGCATGCCTATGGAAGAACTGTCCTCAGTTAAAGAAAAGGGTATTCGTTTTTGATGGTGAAAAAGCTTTTGAAGGAGGCATTCTCAACAAGAACTTGGTTAAGACATAATTTTTCATGTTTAAAACTCTGTTAAAATAATACTTATGTAAAGCGGTGGAAATCGATACTTTCTTTTCTTGCTGCTGCAGCAAAAAAATTATAGGGTAAGGAGCAAGCATTTCAAAATCCTCCTTGAAAAGCAGATTCTCTATAAGTGCTAGGCCTTACTACAGGTTCCCAAGGGGGAATAGATACATCATCTGGACTTTAGATTATGAAAACAAATCATTGTAAAGGAACAGTGTTAATAACTATTACTTACATATTTAGCAAATACTTTAAAATTTGTATTTTCCTTAATCTAATATTATGTTTTAATGGTATCAAATACAACCATCTAATAAAACTGCATAAAGAATTTCATTATTCTTCAAAGTTACTATGTACATTTTATTGCTAATCTTATAACAGAAGTTTATTATGTGCATTGTCAAAATCTAGTAATGTGATTGTCTTCCTCAGAAAGAGGATTGTCAGGATGCTAACTATGATGTGTTGATGAGGAAAAAGACATTTTAATCTCTGTAATGATTCCCTGAAAAAAATCAGAAACCCATTCCACTATTAACAAGTTCCAGAGGAGTAGCCATGTTAATTTAGTTCAGCAAAACAAACAGGGAGTCCCGTGGCACTTTTAATGACTAGCAAATTTATTTATTTATCTCATGAGCTTTCGTGGGAGAACTTTCTTCAAGCGTCTGATGAAGTGGGATTTTCTCCCACAAAAGCTCATGCATTAAATAAATTTGTTAGTCTTCAAAAGTGCCCCAGGACTCCTTGTTCATTCCAGTATATCTGTCTATTGCAAATAATTGACAGTTATCAGTGACCATAAAACTAGAATGCTTAACATTTAATGGTATAGCCAGCTAGTAATTGCTTGGTAATAGAGCGGGGGGGGGTAGATAGTGTAATAAACACCTCCACATCTTACAAATTGACAGCGTGGAACCACTCCTCTGTGCTGGTCATGAGAACTCTGCATGTATGTTTTATTCCTCCGCCACCCTTCCCCCGCTTGTAAATTATTTTAATTGTTAATTTTCTGGTAGGGCCCTGTTCTGCAATTTACTACATGCTGAACCTAAGCATAGCCCCACTGAAACTGGTTGGGCTCTGCACAGGTGCATCAATTGTACTTTGCAGGATTGGGGCCTTAGATTGTAAATTGTTTTGGATGATGACTATGCATTCATATGTGTTTAGAAAGCACTGAGCACAAAGATTTCATGTATTATTTCAACTAACCTCATACAACTGCTGAAAGGAGTTACTTTTTTAAGCTTATATTATGGCTGATGGCATATTTTATGCATGTACTTTATCAGAATGGCAACCTATAAAAGTATTTGTGTAAAATATGCTATGAGACTTCAAGGGCCACCTTTAATAAATGTGTCTGTCTTATTAATGCCCGATCACGTATTAGAAAAATAACAAGTGAGAAATACATGAATCTAGACAAAAATAGTTTCAAAGTAATTTCTGTGTTTCTGATACACTTGGCCTGTAGGTTGGGCTTCTACAAAGTCTGTGCGCACTGTGCTGTTACTGATATGGGAACATGATTTTAAAAATCTACAAAATCTATTTCATGTCACCTTCTGATAGAGTAGTACCCTGCAGTGTACTCCATCTTGATAAAAATAAGATATAATGATTTGGCATTCTCCTGACGGACAAGCCAGGTCCTGTGAGGTGAAAGACAGTTTAGTTTTTATGCAGGTTTTAGCCATGAGTCTCTCCTGGGACTTGCAAATCATGCTGCATTGCACTAAGTTATATGTAGTTGGTTTGTGATGAGGGCTACTGCCTAATACAAATTAAGGAAAACTGTCAAAATGAGATTCCTGAGATGAAAGGCTAGTGACTGATCCATGACTTTGTCCAGGCTTCCAGTGTTAGTGGGGAAAAAAGTCACCTTGATAAGACTAGTACTGAACTGAAAAAATCTAATTTTTTCCACTTTGGCCTTCAGAAATAGAAATGGACATCTGAACAGTTAGTGCTCTCATTTCAGTGAAAATACAGTCACTCACTAAAATGATCCTGTAGCAAAGAAGCATGAAGGGATGTTTTCTTAAACTGATTCTGGAGGGCATAACCATATTTAATACTACTTTTCCTTTTTTTCCTCAACATTGCACATAAATCAATCTGACTGTTATCTAACAAGAGTCATTGCTTTCTTGCTGATCCTTTATGCCTTTAAAATCAAATCTAGGAATTATTCTCCATTTTTGTTCTTTTTTTTCAGAGAAAAAATATTAAAATCCAAAACATGTATCACAGCAAGTATTTAATTACTCATTGCTAGCTGCATCGTTTTTCTTCATTTCTATCTTTAGTTTATTCACCTGTGAAGTTGCTGCAAGATGTTTCAGACTACACTCAAACAATTATTAAAAGTATTTTACAAGAGTGTAAAACTTTGAAAGAGTAGAATCAGTTAAAGCAATGTTTGCCTATTTATGGTAGAATTAAGAAAGATTATTAGAAGCAAGTTATTCACAAAGTTAATGTCCTTAATTTTTTTATTGACCATTTATTCTTCAAATGTGATCATTTGTAACTTGTAAAGGATCTGTGTGCATATTAGACGTCACATGTTGACTAGTATACTTAATACTACATCACTTCTGGGTGTTTTTGTAGTTGTTTAACCAAATATTCATAAACATCATTTTTGGATGTCATGCAGCCATACAATCAGTCCAATTTCTTTATTTAGATTTGGCCTACACTATCAGCATGCGTGTACACCGTGGTCATTGTGGCAGCATAGTATATAATGATCACCCCAATCAAGCATGTCCAGAGCAAAATTAGAAGTGATTTGGAAAACCTGGAATTTTCAGATACAGTTGTGTACTGAGTTCTCTCTGTGTGTGTGTCTTAGTGTATAGGCTATGAAAAACTGCTTTAATGTTAATGACCCTATATTCAAAGAAGCCATGCTGAGTTACACCAGTGGAGGATAAGGTCCTCTTTTTCTCATTACTGTAAACACCAATAAGTTGAAAACAAACATATATTTTCTTACTCATTTTTCTGCTATATTTCTCATATCTATTAGTTTCTTTTTATAGATTTGTTCAGGATCAATGGACTTCTATTTGTTTTCAAATAAGCATTAAAGATTTGGGGGGGGCATTTTTTGGAAAAATATTTCTCCCATGTATAAAGAATTATATGGATTTAAAATGTTTTTGAAGGGTAGGTAATATTCTGTGGCAGTCAATTTTGTCGGCATCACTTTAAAACTTATTTTTCTTGATGCAGTGCTTTTTTTGTGATGGTACACAGGGGTACGGAGTACCGGTACCTTTTTTGCCAGCCCCCCAGCCCAGAGGGGTGGGGTCAGTAGGGGAACAGAGTGTGCCGCTCCTGTCCCTTGCCAGCCCCCCTGCCCAACTGGGGGAGCGGGGGCAGCAGGGGAAAGGAGCCCATGCCGCTGGAAGAAGAGGGGTGACACAGGAAGAAGCAGGGTGGGAGAGGCATCTTTCAAATTTACTGTCAAGATATGAGTACCAGCACCTTTAAAAAAAAAAAAAAAGCAGTGTCTTGATGTATCCTATTAAAATGCTACATGGCCCCATAAATTATTTAAATAATAAGAGGACGACATCATGTTAAATCCATTTGACATGAAAAATAGGAAGTGTCACTTTTTAGTAAAAATAGGCTGTGAAATTATTTTAGTGTTCTCTTTCATGAAGTCTCCCTTCACAGATCCTTGTTTTGAAGCATGCACCACTGCATGCACTGACATCGGGAACTTTTAGCAGTTATTTTTAAGCACTGGAAGTGGGTGGGTAGAAAAGTGTGAAGACTAGACTAGAAGTGTTGAATTAGCACATATTGAGATCGATCAGGTTTTTTATTTGTTTGTTTTGTTTTTTGCTTCTTTTCTTGTTTATTATTTTTAAAGCATCAAAGGTTTTCTATAGATATTGTTCTTTACAGACAAATTAGAGCTTATCAGAAAATCAAATTTCTATTCTACAGGAAATGACAACATTTCAAGTAAAAAAAAAAAAAGGTTTTTCCAAATTGGAATGAAAAGTTAAAATTTGTCATGGAACAAAAATTCTGAAATATGTATATTTGGGGCCATCACAATATTTCATTTTAATAATGTCTAAATAGTTCATTTTGATAAGGTATAGTATTTAGATATCAAAAATTAGAAAACATTACTTATATTTTATATAATACAATTCCAGGATTGTCAGTCTGTCCATGCGTCACTCTAAAGCCTAGAATGTCTGTGAAGTCAGTCTTTTCTCAAGACTAAGCATGTCCCCTTCCCTCCCCGCCTTTTAACCTTTCTTTATGGTTCAGGCTTTCTAAACCTTTTATTACTTTTGTTTCTGTTCTCTGGATTCACTCCTGTTTGTCTACGTCCATCCTAAAGGGTGACCTCCCAGAATTGGACACAGTACTTCAGCTGAGACCTCACTAGTGCTGATTAGAGTGGAACAGTTACCTCCCATGTCTTACATATGACACTTCCATCAATACACCCCAGAACGATATTGGCCTTCTTTGCAACTGCATCACATTGTTGGTTCATAGTCAGTTTGTGATCCACTATAAGCTCCAGATCCTGTTTCAGCAGTACCTTGCCAGTAATTTCCTATTTTGTATTTGTGCATGTGCTCTTTCCTTCTGAAGTGCAGCGTTTTGCACTTGTCTGTATTGAGTTTCATTTTGCTGATTTCAGACCCATTCTCCAATTTATACTTAACATGGATATGGTGTGTGGCGACTATAAGCATCCCATCTTATTATTTGTCAACAATTACAGAAGTTAGTTCTTCAGCATGTAGAAGTAAAACATCTTCTCTAAATGTACTAGCTATGAGGATTCTCTGTCCTGGATCTTAGCATATGACATGAGACCAGTTGTACTTCAATTCTTAAAGCAGTTTTCCTCCTGCAGCACCCCTGGAGACAGCAGTAGCAGAGGAGAAATGAATCAAGGCCCTACTGTGGCACTTAATCCCCTGCTGGGCATCGGTGCTGCCTTCTAAACATTCCAGTTGGTTTCTTCTTGACCGAAGGTCAGCAAAGGAGCTCCCTAGCTCTGTGCCTCTACATCACTCCAACTCTTCCACACATTCTCTGTTAGCCTTTGCAAATGACTGTCTACATTCCACTCAGTCTGGTCATTTGCCTACATTGTCAAGAGCATTTTTGTAGCACTTCAGCATTTGTTTCTTGGTGCTTCAGCTTCCACTTCAGCATTTTTATTGTGGGAGTTACCTTGGCGCTTGCTCAAATGTTTGCTTTTTCTCTGTGCATCTGTACCTGCCCTGTTTCATATTAGCCTCCATGCCTTTGTTTCTTCTTGAATCATCCAAAATGCAATTTCCGGTTAGTGTGTCAATGTACAAGTTTATTTTTATCAAACAAGTAGGACCTAAGTTAGGGTTTTCTAGCACCTTGTGTTTAGCAGGCTTCTTGGAACATTGACTCCTACTTCATATTCTTGGTGTGAAAGACTTTTGGTGTTCATTTCCACCACCTGTTTTCCTTTTCATATATGTCCTGAAAGAAAGAAAGAAAGAAAGAAAGAAAGAAAGAAAGAAAGAAAGACCTCACAGAGGCTTCAAATCATGTTAGTGCAGCAGAATTATGTTCACGATGGACAGCCATGTTCTATGTGCCATCTGCCTTTGAATTGACCATGGTATGCAGGGATGGCAAGTTTGCTTGTAGATGTCCAGCGTTTCCAAATTGCCTTTGACGAACACCATGGATATTGCTCTAAGTCTAACATAAGGCGTTACTTATACTGATGCAGACTCATCTGATAAGACTAGATGGACAACTTGCTTTTTGAAGCACCAGGTGGAGTAATATGCTCATCTACAGATTCCATGCAGCATTTGGCTTCTCAGTAATAGAGCTCCAAGTCATTTGATAAAATAGATGCATTCCCCGTTGAAGGCCTTGAATCCATGCTTTTGTATTGAAGATGAAGGATTTTCCCCTCCTACCATCCATGTGCTCAAAGTGGAGAGGAGGATGAGGATTCTGGTCAGTGCTTGATGACTTCTTGCTCCTAGCTCTATATGAGATTGCCATGCAGGCCACAGTACTGTCTTTGAGGCATTGTTCTCTTCCCCTCTGTACAGTAGTATCTCTCAAAACAGAGGAGTACTGTTTGCATCAAGACTAATGGTTGTGTTAAAAGTTAGTGTTGTTGGGACAGTGACTGATTTCATGTTAGTGCCTCTTATGCCAAAGACTGCACCATAACCAGTTTCCAAACCTCTGGTGACACATCATACTTCCCCATCCCAGTGACTTTTCCAGGAGGTTGGAAGAGGACAGGCTGAAAATTAGATGATCAGAGAGAGCTGCTGCTTGGGCTGATGGTCTGGAGAACTCATCTGATGTGAAATTCATGTTCTTTGTGGAAGAACACTAATATAGCAATGGCAAAAAGGATGTTTTCTACTTTTCTCCAGTTTTTGCAGAAGCCATCCAAGGCATCTGATTTTGAGTTAAATTTTCTACAGGAATGTACAAAGCCCACAACTAACATCCCTGGGCAAGGAATTTCTGACTAAGTAGTGTTGCCATGTCCTTGCAACCTACTTTTGATCAACTGCCTGCAGTTGATCAATAAAAAATACAACTACTTAAAAGACAATGCCAACTGCCTCTCGCACCCTTCCCATGAGAACTAGGAAGTGGAACTAGCTCTGGCGAGAAGGAAGATTTGGAATCATTTGAGTAAAGGATTACTTTTCTGATAGTGTGACCCTTCACATTGTGAACTACCAAGCCTTAATGGCAGATTGTAGCTCTGAAAGAAATCTTTTACCCTGGTCATTGATTCTCTTTCCAAAGAAAAATGTCAGGAAATAGATCTGGGCTGCATTTGATTCAGGAAGATTTTAGAAAGCTTACATGATTTATAGATTCTGCTTCCTTTTTTGGAAGCCTGAGCTCATTAGATTCAACTCATCTAATTTGTAAAAGATTTCTACATAGCATTTGGACCGACCTTTAAAAACAATTTTATTCAGATTACCTCACCTATTTTGATAGGGCTAGTCTTTCATTTCTCTTTAACCAGAAATTTTAAACCATTATACTCTACTTGGTATTGGATGGATGTTATAAAATCAAAAACTGAGTTTTGGTCCGTAACTGGAATTTTCAGAAACGATCTCCTTCATAAATCTATATTTACTTCCAGCATCCCTGCTTGAAGGAGAATCTTCATTCTTCTCTTAAGTGGAAGCTACCTGAGAAGTGGAGGATGGGTTGTTGGACTTTCGATTTATAGCAATGCTTAGATTCCATTTGATATGTGGAGCCTTACAATCAACATTTAAAAAAAAACACTTTCTTTTTTATTATCTCCTGTGGTCCCACATAGCCATGCTATGCATGCTCCAGTTACATGAATCCGTGGAGGAAACAAACTGAAAACTCTTGTTATAGATTCGTAAACTAGTTTTCTCAAAATATTAATAACTTTTCCTTGAAAATGAAAAAGTATTTTACTCAGTTTTGATATTTGGTACTACACTTCAGATTTAAATTAGGCAATTATATCAGTATTTATAGGCAGTGTTTTTAAGGGTGCTCTGTCCACAAGTCATCTGACCCTCATGTTTCTGTTGTGTGATGTAAATTATTCCCTTTGTTTTATTGTCTCATATTTGTATTTTTGTTTTTGCCATGCTTTCAGTCATTGTCTCACCCTACCTCGCTGTCGATATACTCAGTCCTTTGACCACTACCACAGAGATGCCAGGTATATATTTTCCTCTGTGTGACACTGTCTAGATAAATGCATGTGCCTCTGTATACTTACATTTCCACTTTGCTTTTAGTAAATCATTGTACATTGGTAGAAGATAAAATTCAGAAGAATTGTGCTTAGTACCAAAATAAATAATATATTTTTAGAAAAATTTGATGTGTGAATCATCAGTTGGTAGACAGTTGGATAGAAAAATACTTTTTGTAAGAAATTGTAGTTTTGTTTTATTTTTTAAAAGAAGTCTGAAATTGGTATTATATAAAAATGGAACTACATTTTTACAATTGCAGTAGTCTCTTCAACAAGGGCTAGAAAATAAAACTATTTAAAATCAACCAACATAAATTCTCAGTGGAAATATATCTACAATATGCAATATTTAAACTATATAACTCTTTTAACTCTAAGGTTACAAAAGTGAAATCTTAAGTATTATAATTATTTGTTTATATCCTCACCTGTATGTTAATTTATCGTACGTATTTTAATTTCCAGTAATTTTCCTAAATTGACCAAGGCTCTGTTTCTCCTTTCAATTTGTATTGCTTGAGTTCTGTTTCCAGTGTTTTTGTTTACTGAAAAGTCCTGCTTTTATGTTTGTTTGTCCTCAGCTCATCTTTGTGTTGCTTTTCATTGTGTTCACCCTTTATATTTTGGCAGCAAGGAGCACACAATGTATCCTCTCTATTGTGAAGATGCAATCAGATTACTTCGTTCCCGTAAGATGTGTCGTACTTATTCTGAGGGTGCTTACTATGATCTTGAGAGGTATAATTGTTGTGGAGTGTATTATTTATTCTCCCACTTATTCTTAGGCAGACAGTAATCCATTCAGGTTCAGAACTAAACAATGTATGTCTTCAGCAATACATATATACATAAAGTTTCTGTATGACTATTTGGCAAATATAGTAATTTAAGATTTTTTATGTAGAAGTATATTTATGTCGTTAAATACCAAGAAAAACTGAATGGTTTGCTATAAGAAACAGCTAAGTTTAGAAAACAAAGTATAAATATAAATATAAGGGTGTTTTTATAGCTCATAATTTTTGGTTGGGATTTTCAAAAGTGCTTCTTGCTGACCTAATTCTGCTCCCATTGAAAACAAAGATAAAAATCTTGAAGATCTCATCCTTTGCTTGTCTGAAAAATTCTGGCAGAAATTCATTTTAATTCTTGTAAAGTATGTATTTATCATGCATTCATTTTAGTTATAGGTGTTTGTAAAGCAGCTCATTCAGTAGTTTCTGAGTACCTTGTATGTGTTAGTGAATTTAATTTCATAACACCCACGTGTAGTGAGGAACACGGTTCACTTTGTTTTATAAATGAGGAAGCTGAGGCAGAGAGAAGTTTTGCCCATATTAACTAGTTTATTGTTAGCCAATATCAGTGAATATAAAATATTACATATGGAATATTGTTGCTTCTAAGGCTTGTCTACATGGGGAAATAGACCAGTATAACTACAGTATTTGGAAGTGGGTTAAGCTAAACTGCAAAAAAGGCATTCTTTGTACAGAATAAGATTGTTGACCTGAGTAATTAAAGCAGAATAGCTATTGCATTTTAAATTCACAGCTTTAGCATATTTCCCATTACCTTTCCCATGTAGACAAGCTCTTACAGAAATAACAAGAAGTGCTAGTAGTATACTGCATTTGGAAAGGATTATTAGTGTACAGATTTTTCAACAAAATGCAAAATGTATGAAAAACATCTGAATTTTTGGGGGGAATGCTACAATATGAGTATATCATTCTCAGGTGCTAAGAAATAAATAAAGCCAGATTCTAATCTCATTTACTATCTATGGTAGGTATTGCCATTGCTTTAAAGGAGGGGTTGCAATATATAACTCTTCTGCAATTGTCCATTGTAGGAACTGAAACATTTCTGCTATCCTAGCTCATGCTTGTCATCTTGGTCTAATTCATTCTGAAGGAGAAATCCTTATAGTATTTTTAAGGCTTTGTTTTATATTAAAACAGTATTAAATTACTATATTAACTATAAAACTAGCTTCAGAGATAAAAATAAAAAGAGTAGCAGAACTTTTACAGTCCCAAATGATCTTCATGTCCCAAAGGTACCTTATTGAAGTATTCCTTCTCAGACATTTCCTTGACATGGAAAATTCCTCTCAGGACTTTTCTATGTCAGGATAGTTTGACAAGCTCTGCCTGCCTGCCTGATGATATATTGTCTGATTGCTCAAGGGACACTAAATGGGGAGGGCTCTGAGTTTCTACAGAGAATTCTTTCCTAGCATCTGGTTGGTGGATCTTGCCCACATGATTAGGATCTAATTGATTGCCATATTTGGGGTCAGTAAGGAATTTTCCCCTGGGTCAAAATGGCAGAGACCATTTGGGGGGGGGGGGGTTGCCTTCTTCTGCAGCATGGGACATGGGTCACTTGCAGTTTTAAATTAGTGTAAAAGATGGATTCTGCATAACTTGAAGTCTTTAAATCATTATTTAGGACTTCAGTAACTCAGCCAGAGGTAGAGGGTGAGAGCAGTTCTGAGGCCTGAGATGTGCAGGAGATCAGACTAGAGGACCATGATGACCACTTCTGGCTATTTAAAGTCTATTCATCTATGAGAATGAACACCCTGCAATGCTGATTCCTAGCAAACTGCCTACACTAGTTTTTGGCTATTCTAATTCAAATGATTACTAAACAAACCATCAGCAGAGATTTTGTTGCTCTTTGGTTTATACCACCTTGTCCAAGAGAATTAAGAGGAGGATACTTTAGCCGTAGCTGCACTAACAGACTTCTCATGGCTCTGCTATAGGTATAAGCGGGAGAGCCGGCAGCATGGGCTATAAGTAAGGTTCCCTCACACTTTCTATTACAAGACTCTGCTTTCAAGTGGTTATAACTTTGCCAAACCTTAACCATTTGGGCTAAAACTTTCCATGATGAGTGTCAGCCTCTGATGATGATGATGTGTTTAATTTTGAAAATACAATGTTCATTTGTGTCCAAAAACACTGCACTAAGCATGGTCCTGCCAAGGCAGCAAGGGCTGACTAGTACTTTTCCTTCTTCCTCCTGGCTGCCACCAGCCACTGTGACAAGGAGAACTAGAACTGAGATCAGAGAGACTGTCTCTTTCTGTCACCCAACAATACACCCCAGTATTAACCCTGATCCCTGTGGGGATGCCAGCCCTCCATCACCCCCTTTAATCGGACCTTTTTACCAACCTATAGCCTCCATAACAAACCAACTACTACACCAATCATTCACAACTACTTGTTTAGGTGGGAGACAGGAGAAATAATCTGGTAAAGGAATGTGTGCAGAAGCATGAAAGGGGGATGGAGTTTAAGATATGGTGCCTAGTCCATGGTGTACAGTAGTTGCGATAATGGTAAGATTTGCACTTGTAGGTGCAAGAGCAAAAGATATGTATTATTAGGTTGCTTATGATGTTCACAGTTAAGTTTGTATATTAGCTGTTATTTGTGGGTGTAGTAGTCAAAGCAAGTAGAACAGGTCATTCTTTGCGTGGAAAGTTCTCAGGGATCATTGTCCTGACAAAGAAAAGTCCTGTACTCTGTTGCTAGGGCCCATGACACTAATAAAGCAACTAAATATCTGTTCTTGCTTAGGAATATAACAGAATATGTTATATAAATAGCAATATGTTCTGTACATCTGAGATTAGAATCTGACGCCATGAAAATTTTAGCTATCATGAATTATTTATCTAGCTACTTTATGTCCTTTATAATGCTGATTTCCTCCTTTAATTGTGTGTGTGTGTGTCTGTATATATATATTAAACAGTGATCACTTGGCAAGCTTCATGCAGTTTATTTTGCCTAATCTGAGTACTATAGTCCTTTAAAAAAAAGATTTTGGATTTATATACAGATTTTTATCAGATAATTTTTAGCTCCTAGAGAACATAAAGTGGTTTAATCAGAGTTCAGAGAGATTTATACAATGCAGTATGTAATCTGTTACAAGGAGGTTTTTTTCACTTCAGATCATTGAACAGTCTTTCTTAAAGAAACATTATTTGCATCTTGTACTTTGAATTCTTTTCTCCCATGAAAGCTCATGCGATAAATAAACTTGTTAGTTTTTAAAAGTGCCACAGGACTCCTTGTTTGTTTAATTAAGTAAGTAATTTTTACATAATAAGAAAAAAAATATTATCAGGGTTTGTCTGAGCATGGTTTCAGACTGTGGGCCAGATCTTCTGATGATATAAATCAGCATAGCTGAAGAATTGAACTATATCAGTATATACCAGCTCAGGGTCTTGCTCTGTGAGTTCTCATTTTAGCTCCTGAGCTTGTCACAATAATACCAGAACATGAAAGTGTTTGTATGTATGGCTGAAAACCCAAATGTGAATTGCCGGATAGTATGAAATTTTGCTCAAAGCCCTCCATTAATTGTAATAAACTTCAGCTGAGGCAGAAGAGAAATCTAGTAAATCAAAAATAGCACTGTGCCTGGCTTAATTTAACTATTACAATGGTATATTGGTTCAGAGTGCTTTTGGATTTAAGGAATGTTTTGTTCGTTTCAATCCAGTTGGTCTCTATCTGTCGATGTTGACATTCCAATTATGAGAATCATCTTGCCAAGTTCTAGTTAAATCTAATAGATTTCAGTCTCCATCATTTTTCGTAATTTTTTTGGTTTTTCTCCTCCTATATTCTGACCGTTGTTCCTAGACACTTGAATACTAATTAATGTACAGTACCAAGATTATTCTTCAGTGTCTGTTAAAAAAACAGTTTAAATCTTCCTTCTTATTTTGTGTTTGTGTTTTGGAAGTATATGAAAAATGTCTTCAATTAAACAAATCCTCCCTGCTCTTTTCATATTATCCAGTTTAACAGCTGTCTAACAAGTACTATCACTTTTGCATCCAATTTGCAACCCATTTGAAGACTGGCTAATTCATGCAGTCACCTCTCATCAGGAACCGTTCCTTAAATCCAAATACCACTTATTTTATACTGTTAGCCTTTACTATCACTCTCGTACTTCAATCACTTTTATTTAACACTGAATGTCTGAGAAGATATACTACATCAATCCCAAATTCAGTTCCTTTCCCAGGTCCCTGAAGTAATTCTTGATTATACTAAATATTCCTTCCCAGGCATCATTCATTTTCACATGGATTACAATCACCGGTAATTTTCCTCAGTTCATGAGGCTATTGAGCATTCTTTTATAACATCTTTTGTACTGATTGATACCCAGAAAAAGGCACACAATCCAGTTTCTATCTGGTGCAAAGATATCTTACAGCATATTTCTCACTTTGGACTCATTAATCAGGATTACTTTCTACTTCTTCTGTCTGGTGGCTGTTGTGTAGTGCTTGTCATTAATCATCCAGGGCCAGCCACTTACCTCCCATCGGCTCTCCTCATTGGAACTTCTTTCTTGTCAAATTAGACTAGTAGCCATTGTGGATATTAGTGTGAGAAGGCTGCATGTATGTGCCTCTTTTGATCTTCCTTTTAGCTTCTAGTGTTCCTAGATATTATATTCTGCAGCCTTCCTTTATATTGTGCCTCCCTTCCCTATAACTTATCAGCTTTTCGTAACTCTCCTGATAATTATTCCCTTTGTTCTCTAACCCTTTTAGCTTTCTTTATGTCTTTCAGCTGCCATTTAAGTTCACCTGTGACTCCATAGTAGAAACCTGCTTGCACTTCATACATGTGTATCTCCCATGATTTTTTCTTTACAAACAAAAAAGGAAACTTTGCCACATCAGATAGTCTTAAATCTTTCAGTACCCATTCTTTAAGGCAGTTTGCTATTATTGCTTGGAACCTGTAAATATCAAGATACTCTGTAAATTCAAGAACTCATTGTTTCCAACTTGTAGCTGACCTCTTTTAATGTACTAGTCCAGATGATTGCACTAATTGTTTCTCCCGTTTACCACACAGTACCTCATTTTTACTTAGTTCAAAGTCATTTTAGGCATCATCCCAGGATTCCTTTCAAAGTTTCAACTATCCTTTCTATCTTGCCCTTTTATAAACAATTGGGAAATCATTCATCTGTTTCCCTCCTACATTTCTTTCCTAATTCACAAATTCAGTGCAATGATTTTGGTTCAGACCTCAGTTCACATTTCCACAGTAACTCCATTTAAATAGGCTGACATTCAGATAAACTCAAAAGTATAGCATAATGTTCTCAACATTTTTATTACAAATTCATTTGAAAATGCAAATATTCTGTATATTTAGTGTAGCTATACCAATACTCAATAGTCACAGTCATATCAAGTTCTTGTTTTGTTTGGACTAACTCTGTTGAATGCTTCCCTTCTCATATGGTATCTCAAGACTAGATCATCACTTAAGAGACCACACTGGTTTTTATTCTTTTAATATACCTCCATGACAGTTTAATTTTTATCCTTTTTGTTTACATTGAAGGGATTATTCTTGGAGAACAATGGGAGCTGATTTATGCATGTAGGTGCAGGATATGTATTTCCCTTCAGTTCAGCTATTTTGTTGCCCCACTTTAGAGTAAAGAAATGAATTTTTGATTCCTCTTGCCTATCATAGAATTTCATAACATCCATATCTTATTTTTGCTGGAATTCTCACCTGCTTAAATAACACTTATAAGCTGATATGACTGGGTTGCTTGGAAACATCTTTGTATAGCTCAATGAATACATTATTAATCATGGATGAGTGCTAATTGAATGTGAAAACATTTTTAAAATTAATTTGGCATTGTGCTTTTAGTAGATATTGCTGTATATGAAGTGGACTAGCATACTATATGTACATTATTTCTATGATACAACAAGGAAAAACACGCAATTATAAGGGACCATTAAAATGTCTAAAATATCTGTGCTATTTATTTCATATTCAGGAGGACTAGGCAGGAGAGAAGAGTGCCTAACACATATTATGACGACACTACCCATACTCCTGAAAGGTATTTTCATTTATATAGTAGAAATAGATAAGATTTAGTAATATAACATTTTATGAGCAGTACACTATAGAATTATGAATTGGTCAAGAATCATAATACTGAGTATCTATTTAAATTTGGAACAATCTTCATGGTTTGACATGCTAAGTGTTATTTTAGCACTACATGAATAACACTGTATTTTAAGGCAACAGAGTCCTGTGGCACTTTTAAAGACTAACAGATTTATTTATCGCATGAGCTTTCGTGGGAGAAAATCCCACTTCGTCAGACGCTTTGAAGATAGGAAAGTTACAGAGTGGGAGGAAATTAAATGCAGGGGAGTGTATGACATAGCATC